>CAKNXH010082895.1:0-27187 GCA_932178445.1 Andricus quercusramuli
AATTAATTTTTAACCGATTTCGATCGAACGAAACCCTGGCGAAAGTACCGGCTAGGAATTCCTTCCGAACCAATCCGAAGTCATCCGAATCATTTCGGAATCTCTATCTTAACCAATCCGAGTTAATTCGAAAAAAATTCTACATTTCGTTCGATTCAAATCGGTCAAAAATAATCCAACTCAATCCGGTTCAATCCGAACTTCCAATCCAAATAAGTGCGAACGAAATTTTCAATCAGGATGAAACTGAACCAATCACAATTAATTCAAACCAATCCGAAAAATTCTACATTTCGTTCGATCCGAATTGGTCACAAATTAATCCGATTCAATCCGGTTTAATCCGAAATTCCAATCCAAATAAATCCGAACCAAATTTTCAATCCGAATGAATCCGAACTTGGATCGAGCTAAAACGATTTTCAATCCGAATGAATCAAATTCAATTCGAACTCGGATTCATTCGAATTGAAAATTCAGTGTGTAACAATCCGAGTTCGGATTGATTCGGATTCATTTGAATTGAAACTTTGGTTTCGGATTGGTTCGTTTTGGAGTTCGAATTGAACCGGATTAAGTCGGATTAATTGCATAAAGATTTCAAACGATTTAAAACATTTCAAAAGATTTTAAAATCATACAACAAAGACTTCAAAGATTTCAAAAGATTTTACAAAAATTTAACATAGATCTTCAATATTCCAAAGATTTCAAAAAATTGCAAAAGGTTCAACAAAAATTTAACGCAGATTTCAATGATTTCCACAAATTTCTAGATTTCAAATATTTCAAAGATTGCAGAATGATTTCAAATATTTCAAAGATTTCAACAAATTTCGCAACGTTTTCAAATATTTTGAAGATAGCAAAAAGATTAAAAAAAAAAATTTTTAACATTAAACAAACATTTCAATAATTCAAAAAGACTCAAAATATTTAAAAGATTTCAAAGATGCCAAAATATTGTGGAAGATTTTTAAGATTTCAAAAGATTTCAAACGATTTAGAATATTTCAAAACATTTCAAAAGATTTTACAAACGTATAACAAAGACTTCAGACATTTCAAAAGATTTTTAAAAAATTTAACCAATATTTAAAATTATGTCAATATTTAAAACGTTACGAAGATTTCAAAATATTGTTGAAGATTTCAAAGATTTTAAAAATTTTCAAAAGATTTCAAATATTTTAAGGATGGCAGGAAAATAAAAAATGTTTCAAGATTTCAAATATTTTTAATATTTTGAAAAACTTTGAAGATTTCACAAAGATTTTAAGAGATTTCAAACGATTTCCAAAAATTTTTAGATTTTTATGATTAAAACGAATTACAAAAGATTTCAAAATATTGCACAAACATTTAACAAAGCTTTTAAAGATTTTAAGAGGTTTCAAACGATATCAACAAAATTTACGAACATTAAGAAATGTTTCAAAGATTTTAAAAGACTTCAAATATTTTAAAGACTTCAAAATATTGTAAAAGATTTCAAGGATTTCAAAAAATTTCAAAAGTATTCACAAAGATTTCAAAAGATTTTGCACACATTTAATAAATATTTCAAAGATTCAAAAAGATTGAACAATTTTAAGCGATTTTAAACGATTTAAAATATTTCAAGGATTTCACAAAGGTTTCAAGAAATTTAACAAAGATTTTAAGAGATTTCAAAAGATTTTACGAACATTCAACAAAGACTTCTAAAAAATAAAAATTTTATTATTTTTTGAATCACAAATAAATTTTGTTCAATAACAAAAATATTTTAAAAAATTGCGAAAAGATTTAACAAAAATTTAAGACAAATTTCAAAGATTGAAAAAGATTAAAAAATGTTGTACAAAGAATTTAAGAGATTCCAAGCGATTTGAAAATTTTCAAAATATTTAACAAAGATTTTAAATGATTTAAAACTTTTCAAAAGATTTCAAAAGATTTTACAAACATTTAACACGGATTTAAAATATCCCAATTTGAAAAATCCGATTGAATGACAATCCGAATGAATCCAATTCAATCCGAACTCGAATTCATTCGGATTGAAAATTCAGTATATATCAATCCGAGTACAGATTGATTCAGATTCATTCGGATTGAAAATTTGGTTCGGATTTATCCGGATTTAGTCGGATTAATTTTTTTCGGATTTCTTCGAATTAACTTGAATTGGTTCGGATACAGATTCCAGAATGATTCGGATTACTTCGGATTGATTCGGAAGGAATTCTTATCCGATACTTTGGCCAGGGTTTCGTTCGATCGAAATCAGTCAAAAATTAATTCGACTCAATCCGATTCAATCCGAATCAATCCGAAGGAATCCAATTCAATCCGAACTCGGATTCATTCATTTCGAAAATTCAGTATATATCAATCCGAGTACAAATTGATTCGGATTGAAATTTTGGTTTGAAAATTTGGTTCGGATTTATTCGGATTGAGTCAGATTAATTTTTGAACGATTTGGGTCAAACGAAATGTAGAATTTTTTTCGGATTGGTTCGAATTGTCTCGGATTGGTTCGGATGCAGATTCCGGACTGATTCGGATTGGTTCGGAAGGAATTCCTATCCGATACTTTCGCCAGGAACTCTTCATAAAAGTTGAGATCAATCCCTGGAACTTTTTTATTTTCTTATTTTATCACCGATAGTAAAAATGTTATTGGTATCGATTTTCAGACACTAGCTATAACTTACCCATTCAAACTCGAAATGACTCTCGACCCTGACCTCTCATATTCTGAAATAACTTAAATTCTATAAATAGATAGTCTATATTTTATATAATTTTATTTTTAAATAAAAAAAAAATTTTATTCAGAATTAATCAAAAATTCAAATATTACGTAAGGCTTCTAACGTTTCCAATCTTCCCTCAACCCTTAATGAAATTAGATTTAGAAAATGTGCTAATTGTAAATTCACTATTTTAGTTCAAAGTTCACCTTTTTGATTGAAAATTTAATAATTTTGTTCAAAATTAATTTTTAATGTTGAAAATTTAACCATTCCATTTTTGCTTAAAAATTAATCTGTTTTATTTGAGGATTTAGGTATTTTGTTGTAAATTCATTTTTTTAGTTGAAAGTTCATCTTTTTGGTTGAAAATTTAACCATTTTGTTGAAAATTCGTTTTTATGTTGAAAATTTCACCTTTTGATTTTTGGTTGAAAATTAGTCTGTTTTAGGATTTAAGTATTTTGTTTTAAATTCACTTTTTCAGTTGCAAGTTCATTTTTTTGGTTGAAAATTCTACTGTTTTGTTGAAAATTCGTCCTTTTGGTTTAAAAATTCATCTGTTTTGGTAGGAACTTCATTTTTTTATTTAAAATGCAACTGGTTGAAAATTAATCTAATTTAATTGAGGATTTAACTATTTTGTTGTAAATTCACTTTTTTAGTTGAAAATTCAGCTTTTTGATTGAAAATTTAACCAAAATTCGTTTTTCTGTTTCATCCATTTTTGTTGAAAATTTAACAATATTGTTAAAAATTCTTTTTTGTATTAAAAATTTAACCATCCCATTTTTTGTTCAAAATTAATCTGTTTTATTTGAGGATTTAAGTATTTTGTTGTAAATTCACTTTTCAAGTTGAAGGTTCAGCTTTTTTATTGAAAATTTAACCAAAATTCGTTTTTCTGTTTCATCCATTTTTGTTGAAAATTTTACAATATTGTTAAAAATTCTTTTTTGTATTAAAAATTTAACCATCCCATTTTTTGTTCAAAATTAATCTGTTTTATTTGAGGATTTAAGTATTTTGTTATAAATTCACTTTTTAAGTTGAAGGTTCAGCTTTTTTATTGAAAATTTAACCAAGTTGTTAAAAATTTACCCATTTTGTTAAAAATTTAACCATTTTGTTGAAAATTCGTTTTTATGATCCAAATTAATTTTTTCCACTGAAAATTAAACCATTACATTTTTTGTTGAAAATTTATCTTTTTTGTTGATAAAAGTTTTTTAGTGAAAAATTCAACAAATTTGTTGAAAATTTAAATATCATGTTGAAAATTCGTATTTTCTCGTTAAAAATTTTAAAATTTGTTTCCATGCTGAAAATTTAACCATCCTATTTCTGGTTAAAAATTCATCCATTTTCTTAAAATTCGTTTTTATGTTGGAAATCAATTTTTTCTACTGAAAATTTAACCATTCCATTTTTGGTTGAATTTTTTTGATAATGCAACTATTTTGGTAGAAAATTCATATGTTTGGGGGTTCAAAATTCAACTCTTACATTTTTGGTTAAAAATTGTTCTTTTTTATTTGAAAATTCAACAAATTTGTTGAAAATTTACGTACTATTTTGAAAATTCGTCTTTTTGGTTGAAAATTAATTTTTTCCACTGAAAATGTAACCACTTCATTTCTGTTTGGAAATTAATCTGTTTTATTTGAGGATTTAACAATTTTGTTGTGAATTCAATTTTTTTATTTGAAGTTTCATCTTTTTGGATGAAAATTTAAAAATTTTGTTGAAAATTCGTTTTTATGTTGAAAATTAATTTTTTCCCACTGAAAATTTAACCATTCCATTTCTGGTTGAAATTTTTTTTTTATTTTTATAATGCAACTATTTTGGTAGAAAATTCATATTTTTGGGGGGTCAAAATTCAACTCTTACATTTTTGGTTAAAAATTGGTCTTTTTTATTTGAAAATTCAACAAATTTGTTGAAAATTTACGTACTATTTTGAAAATTCGTCTTTTTGGTTGAAAATTTAAAAATTTCGTTGAAAATTAATTTTTTCCACTGAAAATGTAACCACTTCATTTCTGTTTGGAAATTAATCTGTTTTATTTGAGGATTTAACAATTTTGTTGTGAATTCAATTTTTTTATTTGAAATTTCATCTTTTTGGATGAAAATTTAAAAATTTTGTTGAAAATTCGTTTTTATGTTGAAAATTAATTTTTTCCCACTGAAAATGTAACCATTCCATTTCTGGTTGAATTTTTTTTTTATTTTTATAATGCAACTTTTTGGTTGAAAATTTAAAATTTTGGTTGGAAATTATTTTTTTCCACTGAAAATGTAACCATTCCATTTCTGGTTAGAAATTAATCTGTTTTATTTGAAGATTCAACTATTTTGTTGTGAATTAAATTTTTTTATTTGAAAGTTCATCTTTTTGGATAAAAATTAAAATATTTTGTTGAAAATTCGATTTTATGTTGAAAATTAATTTTTTCCACTGAAAATTAAACCATTCCATTTCTGGTTGAAAATTAATCTGGTTTATTTGTGGATTTAAGTATTTGGTTGTAAATTCATTTTTTTGTTTGAAACTTCATCTCTTTGGTTAAAAATTCTACCATTTTCTTGAAAATTCGATTTTATGTTGAAAATTATTTTTTTCCACTGAAAATTTAAACATTCCATTTTTGGTTAAAAAATTATCTTTTTGTTTGTAATTCAAATATTTTGGTAAAAAAATCATTTTTTGGGGCTTCAAAATTGATTTCTTACATTTTTAATTAAAAATTGGTCTTTTCTTAGTTGATAATTCAATAAATTTGTTGAAAATTCATGTATTATTTTGAAAATTCGTCTTTTTTGGTTGAAAATTTAACTATTTGGTTGAGAATTCATATATTTCGATGAAAATCGTATTTTTTGGTAGTAAATCTTACAAACGTACAATTTTATACTTTTTTTATTTTATAATTTTTCTTGTGGTGAAAAATTTGATTATTTGTTTGAAAATTCAACAATTTTGTTGAAAATTCATCTATTTTTGTAGAAATTTTATCTTTTTTTTTTTGTAAAAAATGCAACTGGTCGGTTGATAAATAATCTATTTTGGTTGAAGATTCAACTATTGTAGAAAATATTTTAAATAAATTGAAAAGTTGAAAATATGTTGAAAATGGAACTACTTTGTTAAAAACTCATTGGTTTAGTGTTTAATTGATGATTCAGTATTTCTGTTCAAAGGCATTGTTTTTGTTAAAATTTTCAATATTTTGTTGAAAATTGTTTTTTTTTCTTAAATTAATTTTTTAAACTGAAAATATAACTATTCCATGTTTCTCTAAAAAATGTATTCTTTGGTTGAAAGTTAATTTATTTCGTTGAAAAATCGTCTTTTTGGTAGAATTCAACTGTTTTTGGTTTAAAATTAAAATCTTTTTTAGATCAAAATTCTACTCTTTGGTTGGAAATTTTATTATTCCGTTGAAAATGCATTTATTTTGTTAAAAAGTCTTCTTTTTTTATCAAAAATTCAACAACTTGGTTCAAAGTTAAAACTGCTTTGTCAAAAGTATTTAACCAAAACATTTCAGTTCAAAATCATTTTTTTTTTTTTAACTGAACTATTTTGTTGAAAATTATGTTTTTTTATGGTGAAAAATTAATTTTCTACCCAGAAATTTAACTATTCCTTGTTTGGTTTAAAATTTATTTTCTTTAATTGAAAATTCAACTATTTGGTTGAAAATTTACGTATTCACTAAAAATTTCATTTGTTAAAAATTTGACTCTTTTCTGGAAAATTCGTTTTTCTTTTACTAGAAAATTAATTGTTTTGTATAAAATTCGTCTTTTTTACTTAAAAATTCAACATTTTGATGGCAAGAAAGAAAAAAAATCCAACAAATTTTTAAATTTTCAACAAAATAGTTGATAATTGAATGTTTTACCAAAATAGTTGAATTTTTAACCCAAAAAGACGAATTTTCAACTGAGGAGATCAATTTTTAACTTGCAAATGTCAATTTTCTAAAAAAAAAGCTTAATTTTCAGCCAAATAATCGAATTTTCTACCAAAATAGTTAAACTTTCAACAGTTGAATTGAAAATTTTCTGCAATTTTGACAGTTGGAAATTTAAATTTCACATAATTTCAATAGTCAAATTTGGGTAGTTTTCAGTTAAGAAAGAAAAAAAATTTTGAACCATTTTTTGAATTTTCTACCCAGATCGTTGAATTTTCTACCAAAATAGTTGAACTTTCTACACAAAAAGATGAATTTTCAAGAAAATTAATTTTGAAAAAAAAAACGAGTTTTTAACAAAACAATATAATTTTCAATCCCAAAATGTGAATTTCCAACAACAAACTTAATTTTTAACTAAATAATCGAATTTTCAACCAAATATTATAATTTTCTGCCAGATTATTGAAATTTCAAAAAGATAAAGTTTCTACAGAACAGTAGAATTTTCAACAAAAAAAGTGAACTGTCGACCAAAAATGGAATCATTAAATTTCCCGTTAAACAAATTAATTTTTGACAAAATAATTAAATTTTCAACCATAGATGCATTCTCACAGAAAAATGTATAAGTTCATATTTCAACTAAAAATTTTGTTATTTTAAATTATATTATATTATATTATATTAAAAAAAGTTGAATACAAAAAAAAAAAAAGAATTTTCAACCAAAAGATTAAATTTGTACCAAAAAAGAAGAATTTACCACAAAAAATTTTATTTGTTAAGCAAGAAAGATTGCTCAGTCAAGAAAGAACAAAAAATTCAACCATCCTGTTGAATTTTAAAACTAAAAATATGAATTCGCAACAAAAAACCTAATTTTCAACAATATACTCGAATTTTCTACCAAAATAGTTACGTTTTCAACAGCTGCAAATAATTCCAATTAAAAAAAAGTTTAATTTTATATCAGAAAATATGAATTCTCAACAAAAAAGTTAATTTTCAACCAAAGAGTTGAATTTTCTAAAAAAAAAATAGTTGAATTTTGAACCCGAAAATTTGAATTTTCTACAAAAAACTCAATTTTCAACAATATAGTCGAATTTTCTACAAAAATAGTTACATTTTTAACAGCTGTATTTCAATTATTCTACAGTTTTCAGCAATTCCATTTTCGACATTTTCAACAGTTAAATTTTGTTAGGAAATTTTCGAATTTTCATCAACCAAGAAAGATTTTTTAGGAAAATAAAAAAATGTCGACCAAATTGCTGAATTTTCAAGCCAGAAAGCCGAATTTTCTACAAAAGTAGTTGAATTTTCAATAAAAAAGTTAATTTTCGACCAAGTAGTTAAATCCTCAACCAAAAAAGATGAAATGTTTAATAAAAAAAATTTATTATCAACCGAGAAAGATTTTTCAGGTATTGAACATTCAAATAAATTGTTGAATTTTCAATAAAAAAGTTAATTTTTAACCAAATAGTTGTATTTTTTACCAAAATAGTTGAATTTTTAACCAAAAATACAAATTGTCAATAAAATAGCTGAATTTTCAACAAAATAATTAAATTTTCAAACAAATAAAAATTGTAATTAAAAAAGATGAATTATCATTTAAATATAAGATTTTGTATCAAAGAGTTGTCGAGCCTGATTTTGTTGAAATTCGAATTTCGTGGGAGAATATTTAATCTTTTTGGTGACTAATTCAAATATTTGGTTGAAAATTCATGTACTTTGTTAAAAAATCATCTTATTGGTTGAGAATGAGATTTTTCTTAATTAAAATTCATTTTTTATACTGGAAATATAACTTCCATTTTTTGATGAAAATTTATCTTTTCTGATAAAAATTTAATCTTCTTGGTTGAAAATTATACTATTTTGTTGAAAATTTATCTGTTTTCGGTGAAAATGTAATCATTTGTTGAAAATCCGTTTTTTTTTTTGTAAAAGAGTACTCTCATTAGTTGAAATTTCATCTTTTTGGTTAAAAATTAATTTCTCTGGTTGAAAATTCGTTTGTTTTTTGTTTGGAAATTTATTTTACTGACTGAAAATTATCCTACTTTATTTTTGGCAGAAAATTTATTTTTTTAGTTTGAAATGCATTTATTTGGTTGAAAATTACATTTTTTTAGTTGAAGATTCATCATCATCTGTCTAGTAGAAAATTTACCTATTCTATTTTTGTTAAGAATTAATTTCTTTCATTGAAAAAAACTGTCGAGTTAAAAATTCGTTTTTTTGTTGATAGAAAATTCTACTTTTGGATTGAAAAATCCACTATTTGAGCAAAATTTCATATTCTTGATTGAAAGTTCATCATAGTGATTAAAAAATAATTTCTTCGGTTGAAAATTTGAAATTTTTATTTGCAGAAAATTCAGTTGGTTTTGGTTTGGAAAATTATTTTACTCACTGAAAATTAGCCTACTTTATTTTTGGTAGAAAATTTATCTTTTTTGTCTGAAATTCATGTATTTGGTTAAAAAATATTTTTTTTTTTAGTTGAAGATTCATCAATTTAGTTGAAAATTCAATTTAACTATTCCATTTTTTGTGGAAAATTTAACTTTTGTGATAGAAATATAATCTTCTTCGTTAAAGAATTATCTGTTTAGTAGAAAATTTAACTATTCTATTTTTTTTTGTTTGGAAAAATCCACTATTTGGATAAAATTTCATATTTTTGGTTGAAAATGCATTATTCTGGTAAAACATAATTTCTTTGGTTGAAAAGTCAAATTAATTTTTTTAGTTGAAAATTAATTAATTTTGCTGAAAACTCATTTTTTTACATTTACTTTTCTAACTGCAAATTGAAATAATATATTTTTGGTTTGTAAATTTCAGTTTTTTAGTTTAAAATTAAATTATTTTGTTGAGAATTCATTTTTTTTGGTTGAAAATTGATTGTCTTAACTGAAAATTGAATTCTTTTATTGTTTGTTAAAAAATCGTTTTTGGACGAAAAAAAAACTATTTTAATAAAACTTTTAATAAATTTTAATAATAAATAAATAAATAAATTTTAATAAAACTAACTAATGAGTCTTTTCTGGTAGAAAAATAATATTTGGGTTGAAAATTCAACTATTTGGTTAAAAATTCATATTTTTGGCTGGAGATTCATAATTTTAGTTAAAAATTCATTTATTTGATTCGAAATTTATTTATTTTTTTACTTAAAAACACAACTAAAAAGTGTTTTAAATATATTTAGAAACAAAATTTATTTTGCATTGTATATATTTTTTAAATCTTCTTCTCGGGATTTAAAAATGTTTTGTAGAAAAACGACCCTCTGGATTGAAAATTCAAATATTTTGATGAAATCAAATTTTTTATTGACAAGTTACATTTTCAGGTTAAAAACTCAACTGTTTTATGGAAAATTCGTCTTTTGGATTGAAGATTTGAATATTTGGTTGAAAAGTTAATTTTTTATGTTGCAAGTTGAACTGTTTTGTAAAAATTTCGTCTTTTGGTTTGAAAATTCAACTATTTGGTTCAGATTGACTTTTTTTATTCAAAATTCACATTTTCATTTTAAAAAGTTCATCTGTTTTGTTGAAATTTGAAGAAACAAAATTACTTTTCTAATTGCAAATTGAAAAATTATATTTTTCGTTTGTAAATTTCGGTTTTTTTAGTTTAAAATTAAATTATTTTGTTGAGAATTCATTTTTTTTGTTGAAAATTGATTGCCTTAACTGAAAATTGAATTCTTATATTCTTTGTTAAAAAATCGTTTTTGGATGAAAAAAAACTATTTTGTTGAAAATTCGTTTTTTTTTCTGGTTTAAGATTCTTTTTTTTTACATTTTAACTATTCTAATTTTGGTTAAAAATTGATGTTTTTAGATGAAAATTCATGTACTTTGTTGAAAATGAGTCTTTTCTGGTAGAAAAATAATATTTGGGTTGAAAATTCAACTATTTGGTTAAAAATTCATATTTTTGGCTCAAGATTCATCATTTTAGTTAAAAATTCATTTATTTGATTGGAAATTGATCTTTTTTACTTGAAACACACAACTAAAAAGTGTTTTAAATATATTTAGAAACTAAATTTATTTTGCATTATATTATTTTTTTAAATCTTGTTCTCGGGTGAACCCAGTTTTTAAAATTTTACTTTTCTAACTTCAAATTGAAAAATTATATTTTTGGTTTGTAAATTTATCTTTTTTATTTTAAAATTGAGTTATTTCGTTCAGAATTAATTTCTTTTGGTTGACATTTTATTGTCTTAACTGAAAATTTAATTCTTCTGTTTTTTGTTGAAAAAAAAATCATTGTTTGATGAAAAAAAATATTTGGTTGAAAATACGTTTTTTTTTTGTTGGCGGAAGATTTATTTTTCTGACATTTTAACTCATAAACTTTGTTAATAATCAGTCTTTTTTGGTAGAAAATTAATCTTTTGGGTTAAAAATTCAACTAATTATATAGTTAAACATTCATATTTTTGGTTGAAGATTCATCATTTTAGTTATAAATGAATTTCTTAGATTGAAAATTGATCTTTTTTGATTGGTTTTATACGTAAAAGAATTTAGAAATTGAGTCGAGCATATTTTCGAGCTTCTCTTCAGAAGCCTGCCATAAATAAATAGGAATTCTGGTAATTGATAAACAAAAAAATAATAGTTTAAATAAACAATGGGGTAAATTGAAGAAAATTCTTTCAAGTTAATCTGCGTAGAAAATAAACTTAATTTTCCATTATGAATCGATTAAATTCCTTTTTTTATTTCATAAGTACAGCTTCTTCTTTCGTTGGACATCATTCACTATTAAATGCGTATTGCACTGCTTTCGCTGATGCAAATTTGACATAGATTTCGTACTCGACCTCTTAAGTACACCTCGATTAAATTGTTCCTCTGCCCAGAAACGAACAGAGTAGGTCCTTCCTCACTTTGTTATTCCACTACGGTACTATTTCCTAAATTTTCTAAATATCGTAAATACATGAATCGTCGTACAAAATTATGGTGTACAATTTTCTAAAATCATATTACGATTAATACCTAAGCGTAGAGACGGTCTTAAAACTAACGAACATATATTCAAGCGAATATTTCATATGGGTATGAGAATTCCGTCAACAAGCCAGTAATTCAAACTTCAGAGGACTAAAATTGACAACAGTAACATTCAAAAGTAATATGAAAATCTTGTCAACAATTTTCAAAGCTAAAAATTCTAGAAATTCTATTTCAAGTCCTCAACTTTGTAACTTTGATAGACTTTTCTCGACTTTTCATACTCACATGATGTATTGACGCGTGTATATTTAGTGGGCGGAGTGAAAATGCTTTAATTAATCTAATCGTTTTGGCCCAGTGAAATAAATGTGTAGGTTCGTATCCGAAAAAAAGTTCATAAATAATTTTGAAATCGGTTAATATCGGTTTGGTTTTTGCATTTTTAAATTTTTAAAAAGATGTTTCTTCTACAAAACAGTTGAATTCGCAACAAAAAAGTTAATTTCCAACCAAATAGTTTAATTATTAGGACAAAAGAAGAATTTTCTACAAAACAGATGAATTTTCAACACAAAATGTGAATTTTCAACCAAAAATTGGAGTTTTCAAGCCAAAAGACATATTTTCTACAAAAAAGTTGAATTTTCAATAAAAAAAGTCAATTTGAATAAAACAGTTGAATTTTCAACACAAAAAGTTAAATTTCAACGAAATATTAAAATTTTTAAACCAAAAGACGAATTTTCCATAAAACAGTTGAATTTTTAACCTGAAAATGTAAATATTTGATGAAAAAGTTAATTTTTATCGAAGTATTTGAATTTTCAAGCCCGAAAGGCCATTTTTCTACAAAACAGTTGAGTTTTCAACAAAAAAGTTTCAGGAAAAAAGAAGAATTTTCTACAAAACAGATGAATTCTCAACACAAGATGTGAATTTTCAACAAAAAAAATCAACTTTCAACCAAATATTTGAATCTTCAAGTCAAAAGACGAATTTTCAACAAAACAGTTAAACTTTTTAAAATGAAAATGTGAATTTTCAATTAAAAAAAGTCAATTTGAACCAAATAGTTGAATTTTCAAACCAAAAGACGAAATTTTTACAAAACAGTTCAATTTTTAACATAAAAAATTAAATTTTCAACCAAATATTTAAATTTTTAAACTGAAAGGCGAATTTTCCATAAAACAGTTGAATTTTTAACCCGAAAATGTAACTTGTCAATAAAAAACTTAATTTTCATCAAAATATTTGAATTTTCAATCCAGAGGGTCATTTTTCTACAAAACAGTTGAGTTTTTGACAAAAAAGTTCATTTTCAGCCAAATAGTAAAATTAACAAGCCGAAAGACGATTTTTCTATAAAAAAAAAACAGTTTAATTTTTAATATAAAAATAGTGAATGTTTAACAAAAAAGTTAATCTTCAACAAAATATATAAATTTCCAAGTTAAAAAGAAGAATTGTCTACAAAACAGTTGAATTTTAAAAATGAAAAAGTGAATTTTCAACTTAAAAAAAGTCTATTTGAACCAAACGGTTTATTTTTCAAGCCAAAAGACGAAATTTTTACAAAACAGTTGAATTTTCAACAAAAAAATTAATTTGCAAAGAAATAGTTGAATTTTCAAGTTGAAAAGACAATTTTCTACAAAACAGTTGAATTTTCAACAAAATCGGCAATTTTCAATCAAATAGTTCAATTTTCAAGTTAAAAATACGATTTTTTTACAAAACAGTTAAATTTTCATCAAAAAAGTTAATTTTAAACCAAATAGTTGCATTTTGAAGGCGAAAGACGAATTTTGTTACAAAACAGTTTAATTTTTAACCTGGAAATTTGAATGTTCAATAAAAAGTTAATTTAAACCAAATATTTGAAGTTTTAACTTAAGAAGACCATTTTTTTTACAAAAAGTTGAATTTTAAACCTAAAAATGTGTATTTTCAACAAAATAGTTCATTTTCAACCAAATCGTTGAAATTTCGACCAAAAAAGGTTAATTCTCAACGAAAAATGTAATGGGTAACATTTCAACCAAAAAATATTTTAATATTAGATAAAAAACAGTTGAATTTTGAACAAAAAAACAAAGGAAATTTCTAGCAAGATAAATTTTCAAACCAAAGACAAATTTTTAACAAAAGAGTTTCGTTGAAAACTCCACATTTGGTGAAAAACTCGACTATTTGTTAGAAAATTATCTTTTTTGTTGAAAATTCAAATATTTTTGTAGGAAATTCAACTTTTTTACAGAAAATTCGTCTTTTATTTGAAACTTCCACAATTTGGTTGACTTTTTTTTTCTTTGTCTAAAAATTCCATCTTGACTGAAATTATTTTCTTGGTTGAAAATTCTACTATTTGGTTAAAAATTAACTTTTTTGTGGAAAATTCATATTTTAGGTTTGAAAATTAAATAATTTGGTCGACATTTTTTTTCCATGGCTGCATAATCTTTTTTGGTTGAAAATTCAACTGCTTTGTTCAAAAATGAACAATTTTATTAAAATACATTTTCATGGTTGAAAATTCATTTATTTATTTGAAAATTTAACCATTTTTTTTTTATTTTGTCATTGTTAATGAAAATTTATCTTTTCTAGTTTCAAATTTAACTTTTTGGTTGAAAATTCGTGATTTTTTACAAAAGTTCAACAATTTGGTAGAAAATTTCATTATTTTATTGAAGATGCATAATTTTAATTAAGAGTTCATTTCATTTCTTTCATTGAGGATTTAACTATTTTGTTGGAAATTCGTTTGCTTTTTTTTTGTTGACGAAAATTCATGTATTTTGTTAAAAAAATTTTTTCTGGAAGACACTTTATCCTCTTGGTTGTAAAAATTTAACTCTTCGGTTAAAAATTAATCTGTTTTAGTTAAGAATTCAAGTATTTTTTTGAAAATTCGCCTTTTCTGGGTAAATTCAACGGTTTTTTTTATTCAAAATGAAAATTTGTTCTTGGTTGAAATATTAATTATTACAGTTTGCGCAAATTTGAGAAAAAGTTGAATACCAATAGGTAATTTTTTTTCAATTTTCAAATCCAAAAACCGAGCAGAAGATATTGACCGATTAAAAAATGGTGTTTATTTTCTTTTCTCTAATTCTAATTCGCAATTTTTTTCACTGGGTCGAAATGGTTTGATTAATTTTAGCATTTAGACTGCGCCCTAATATTTAGATAGCCCGTTACGCGACTTGGCGCGAGTCATTTCTGCGTAAAAAATTCAACGAAAATACACAATATTTTAACCATCACTGGTCTTAAATAAAAATAACTCACTCTTAAAAATACACAGACTTAGAATCTATCGCGCGTAAGCAGAGTTGTTCATGATTTAGTACTTAATTTCACTAGAAATTAACATTAACATAATACGCATGCATACTGCATTTTTCAACTCGAATAAATTCTATCTAATGCACAAAGAGCACAAAATTGTAATGAAAGAATAATAAATACAAACACTCAATCCCTAGTCGTAATAATTACAATACATAATAAGTTTTTTTATTATTCACTGGGCACCTGTTTCAACGATTTACGAATGCGACATCTGCATCTATTCGCTACTTTTTTAAAACTTTATTCTCATATTAATATCGGGGTGGCATCATTTTGCCGAAAAACAAAAAGCCTCAATGTTAATAAATACCGAAAATAGAAAAAATAAATTAAATTTCCGAAAAATTAAAATTTCCCAAATTTCAAATTACAGGGGAAAAAAGTAAAACTACCGAAATAAAAAATATTACAATTGTTTATTAGCGAGAATAAAATATCACGAAAGTGAAGAAAAAACATTAAATTCCTGAAATTTTCAAACCGAACATTTCGAATTTCCGAAATTGATAAATTCTCGAAATTAGTAAATCTCCGACAATTTTAATTTCCCGAAATTTTATATTTAACTAATTTCATATTGCCGAAATTTCAAATTCCCGAAAAAATAAAAAAATCTCGTAGACTCACAAACTTACTTCGAATTTTACACATATTGCAATTAGCCAAACATTTTAATTTTTCAATAAGCTGTTATGGGTAATTTACTGATTTCGGGAATTTGAGATTTCCATAATTTACTAATTTCGAGAATTTGAATATTCTGTAAATTATTAGGTTAGAGAATTCACTAATTTCGTGAATTTAGAATGTCGGATTTTTAAATTTAAATAATTACATAAATTTGGTAATTTAATAATAATAATAATTTCGATAACTATACAATTTTGGTAATTTACTGATTTCGAGTATTTGACATTTCTGTACTTTGCTAATTTCGGGAATTTAAAATTTCTGTGATTTACTGAATTCGAGAATTTAATAATTTTAGGATTTTAAAAATTCTGCTTTAAAAATTCCAATAATGATACAATTTCGGCAAATTTACAAATTTTATGGAATTTGAAATTTCGGTAATTTACTGATTTCGCGTATTTGACATTTTCTGTACTTTATTAGTTTCGAGAATTTGAAATTTCTGTGATTTATTAAATTCGAGAATTTACTAATTTCAGGATTTTGAAAATTCGTGTTCAAAATTTGGTATAATCACACAATTTCGGTAATTTAATAATTTCAGGTATTTAAAATTTCTGCAATTTACTAATTTCGTGAACTTGAAATGTCTATAAATTACTAAATTAAAAATTTTAATAATTTCGAGATTGTTATAATTCGTACTTTAAATTTTCGATAATTATAACATTTTAATAATTTACTTATTTCGGGCATTTTAAATTTCTCTAATTTACTAATTTTGAGAATTTGAAATTTCTGTGATTTACTAAACTCAAGAATTTACTAATTTCGGAATTTTCAAAATTCAAGATTCAAAATTTCGGTAATTATACAATTTTTGTAATTTGAAATTTCTTGATTTTTCTAGTTTCGTGAACTTTTTACTTTCGGAATATTTCAATTTCTTTAATAAATATTTTCGGTAGTTATATTTATTTCTGCAATTTCTGTCATTTACTAATCTCGGTATTTGAACGTTTTTCTTATTTATTAATTTCGGGAATTTTTATTTCGGGATCTTGAAAATTCGTATTTTAAAATTTCTATAATTATACAATTTCGGTAATTTACTAATGTCAGGTATTTAAAATTTCTGCAAATTACTAATCGCGGGAATTTAAAATTTCAAAAATTAAAGTTTTTGGGATTTTGAATTTTTGTATTTCAAAATATTGATAATTGTACCATTTCGATAATTTACTATAGTCAAAGATTTACTGACTTCGGAATTTTCAAAATTCGGGTTTCAAAATTTCAATAAATATAAAATTTCGGTAATTTTAAACTTCTAGACTTTTCTAGTTTCACGAAATTTTACTTTCGGAATATATCAATTTAGATAAAAAAATATTTTCGATGTTTTTTTTCTGGAAATTTCAAATTTATGTAATTTATTAATCTCGGAAATTTGAAATTTCTATTATATTGATTTCGGAAATTTAAAATTGCGGGTTTAAACATTTTGATAATAATTGACTAATTTCGTGAATTTGAAATTTCGGTAATTTACTAATTTTTGAAATTCCAAATTTCGGAATTTTGAAAATTTAGGCTTTTAAATTTTAATAATTATACAATTTCCGTAATTTACTCTTTTCGGAATTTGAAATTGCTGTAATTTACAAATTTTGGGAATTTGAAATTTTTGCAACTTACTAAATTTGAGAATTTCGGGAATTTAATATTTCGGTATTGTAATATTTTTGTATTTTGAAATTGCAGTAATTTACTAATTTGGAGAATTCGAAATTTCTATAATTGACTAATTTCGACCATTTAAAATTTGGATAATTATACAACTTTGGAAATTTTAAAGTTCTATATTTACGAATTTCGGGAATTTGAAATTTCAAGGATTTTGAAAATTCGTGTTTTAAAATTTCGATAACTTTTACATCGGAATATTTCAATTTCGATCATAAACATTTTCGGTAGTTTTATTTTTTCGAAAACTTGAAACATCGGAAATTTTCTATTTCGGCAATTATATTTTCGGTATTTTCCAATATTCCGTAAATTCGTTTTTTCGGTAAAATTATGTCATCCCTTAATATCCTCTAACAGATTTTTATCCTCTTTTGGTGCTATATCAATAAATATGAATAACAATTAAAATTTAAAACGATAACAATCTCTAATGTGTTAAAACATTGTTTTCAATATTTCGGATATAAAAACAGAAGACAACTTCCTTACGAGTATAAACTTCACTCTTATTTTTAAGTATATTTTTTAAGAGAAAACAAAAAATTTCCTTAAGGTGTTCAAGTAGCTCCAACATTTTTAAAAAGTAATAACTGCACTAGAACTATTTCGAAAATGTCTATAATTCCGAAAAAAAGTAATACACTAAATGGCACAATTTACAAGGATTGTCATGGTGTTAAATAATCAATTTAAATTATCAAATAAACTCAATTTTAAGCTTTAATTCTAAGTGCAGTAATAACTTTTTATTTTCGAAAGTACAGAAGATTAGATATGGCAAATTATCGATAATCTTCATTAAATTACGTTACTGAGATGACATTTACAAAAAGGAACACAATTTTTTTTCCAAGTCGGAAATCTTTCGCTATTATCTATACTTAAATTCTATTCAGAACACACGCATAATATCTTGTCATAAAAATTAGTTACAAAAAAAAAAAGCTTTCTTTACTAATACTGTTTAAAGTTTCGATAGTACCTACTCTTTTCTTTCCAAGTATATCTCCTTTTCCATATTCGGCAATATAAATATCGATAATTTGCCACTTCTGATTTCCACAATCACGATTTCAATTTTAATATCATCGAGTTAACAACACTTCCAGTGACGTTATCTGTAATTGAAAGATCATATCAAAATCCAAGATATGTCTTAGTGATTCCCGTATTATTTATTTTCGGTTTCTCGAAAATTTTATATGTAAAAAATAATTTTCAATCTTCTTCAAGTCTCTCTAGTTCCTTCTTACTTTCTACTTTTCAGGAAAGTAAAAGATCACCCAACTAAATGAAGATAATTATTATTAATTGAACAAAATTAGAGAAAAATCTAAGCTATTTCAAGAACCTCGATCAACGGAACGGGCACAAATTTTCATACTATTCGGCATTTATGTTTTCTGTGTTAAGGCACTAAAATATAAAATTAAACCAGTGCCTCACGCACAATTTCATAAAGCTTTCGGTAAATCGACAAAGCGCTATTTCACTGCAAAAAAATGTACATTTGCATTTGAATTTAATCAGAAACGACAAAATTATACGATTTTCTCATGGACACTAAATGATTCGCACTCGTGAATTGCATACAAAAATTTTAGAGTAAAACAAGCTTGACACGAAATCTACCCTCCTTATGTAAATTTAAGCATTAACGAATTTCATGATTTAATTTTATTCTGTAACACGGTTTGTACCTCAAGTTTATAAATGACATTGTCTTTTGAACAGTAAATAATCTACTTTGCGACTTTATATTTTATTTAAAAGTGCTCAAAACTTGAATAAATTCAGTCGCACTATTTATTTTAACTTTTTTATAAACTAGTTTTCTGTCTCTTGTTATCTAAAGCTAAAAAGCTGTACCCATAACGTTACATTTAAAAACAAAAAAGTAATATCAACGTGAAAAGGAAAATATTTCACGTTAGCAAAATGTATAATTATGAATTATGCGAAATGAACAAGAAAGGAGAGAATATATACGAATAATATATACAAATGTCAAATGAAAGTCGATTCACGAAACGAAATATCAATGATCTTTTAATAGATAATAATTATAAAAATAAGGGATGCAAAATAAATTATTTATGTAACTTGATCTATTAGGTATATACTAGGGTGCCCATTTTTAAACCAAATATTTTTATTATATAAAAGTCTTACTCCCCAAATTTGTAATTATAGATGCTATATAAATAATATATATTTGAATTTTTGAAACTTTTTTTGTTTAATAATAATTTTTAATAATAATATATATTGATAATATTTTTTAGGACATTCTCGAAGCACTTAAAGAAAAAAAGTGTTTTTTTGCAGCCGATATTTTTTCTTTTCATGGTGTTCACTCAAATCCTTCAAAAAAATTCATTAAAAATTCCAGGCTTTTTTCCAAGTATCATTATTCATAATATGGAGCCATTCAATTATTAATATCACCATTAAATAATTAAATAAACAAATAATACTAAAAACATAATTTATTGAATTTTTTCCTTAAGTTCATGAATCCGAACAATAATTAAAACGAATTTTTATTTTATTTTCACACTTAAAATTCAGTGCATATTTAGCATATTAATATTTTGAATAAAAGGTATTTTGCAAAATAGTTGTTGCGGAGTTCGGCTTTAGGGTAAAAAATAATTGAACCAAACGTTTCCTGAGATTGACGGAAACGATAAAAAGAAGTTTGTTTTAAGTCAGTATAAATCCAGTAAAATAAAGCTACTTTTACAATTTAAAAAACATTTTTATTATATTACAATTAAAACCAAATTAAAAACGATAAAAAAAATCCCTTAAAATTCCAGGTTTCCAGGGTTCTCTTCATTATAAAACTTAATTAAAAACAATATTGTACTTTTTGTAAAAACAGAAAATTTTGAATTCTTTTTCAGAAATAGGATTAAAAGGGGTCAGAATGAAAATCGAAAAATTTGGCTTTTTAATTTCATATTTTAAGAGAAAAATGAAAAAATCCCTTTTTCTTAAAAGAAATTGAAACACTGCCCAGAAAAAGGGTATAAAATAAGAAATGTCGTTAAAGAACTGTTATATTTTTCTTCAATTTTCAACCGAGAATAATGATTTTTCAGTTAAGAAGGAAAAGAAATGCCAACTAAATTGTTGAATTTTCAAGACAAAAAGACTAATTGTCTACAAAACATTTTAATTTTCAACCCGAAAATATGCAATTAGAACCAAATTTTCAACCAAATAGTTGAATATATTTAAAACTTGAGAAAAAATCTCATATTAAATCAAAGATTATTCTAACAGAAAAAAATTTTGGATACTTTTTTATATTTTTTCTGGAATTTGAAAATTCGACAATTTGCTATTTTCGGGAATTGGAAAAATCGGTTTTTAAAATTTAAGGAAACTTCTATTACGATAATTATTTTTTTAGTATTTTTCCACATTCGGGGCTATGAAATTTCGTTAAAATTTATTTTATCCCGAAAAATCCCTCTTTCTTTCAAAAAAAAGTGAAATATTGTCCAAAAAAAGGAATTAAAGATAAAAAAGATAAGAGCAAAAAATTTCGACACAAAAAACTGAAAAGAAACGAACTTTTTTCTTTAAATACTTTGAACATGTCCTAAAATACTTTTTTTTTAAAGATAAATATAATATGCAAGGCATTTTTCCAATCCAAGTAAAAATGTGGGTAAGACCTGGACATTTTCAAAACTTAAACAACTTTGGTATTAAAAATCTGCGATTTTTAAACATTTTAAAACTTTGCCCCTATCACAAAAAATTACCTCCTATTTTTTCTATTTTTTCAAAGAACAAATAAATGCTGAACGTGAAAAATTAAAAAAATTTCACTATCTAGTTTCTAAGGTTCATAGTTTTAAAGAAAAAATGATAATTTCTTCACAAAAAAGTCGGACGCATAAAGCTAAAAAGAAACGAATTTTTTCTTTAAATGCTTTGAGCATGTCCTAAAATACTTCTTTAAAGAGAAATACAATAGGAAGACATTTTTTCAAAGTAAAAATTTAAGAGGGTACCCCAATATTGGTTAAAACTTCAAGTTTTACACAGAACATAACTTTAAACAACTCGCAAAAATTCAACAATAATTATATGAAAAATGAGAATTATTTTCTTAAAATATATAAATTGGTGAGGGAACGGGGGACTTTTATTTAAAAAATATATAGTTTTTAAATAGGTACCCTAAAATAGTACGCGCGACTGGAAGTAAGGCTGTTTTTAACGACACCATTGGCCGTTTGCAAAATGAAAATTGAATTCTACACGAGATTTACCGACTAAAGATCCTCGGTTTGTACTTGCTGTTTTTCATCATGTAAGCTAAATGTATGCAGATAATGAATCTACAGTAGATAGTCATTAATTTAAAATACATATGTAAAATAATTAAGTCTTATTTTAATTAACTATTTACAGTAAACTCTCACTTATTCCAAGGCTCACTTATTTCAAAGCTCACTTATTCCAAGCCCCTGCAGACTTGAAATGTCCGTTTTCGTTTCTCGGCTCTTGGAATAAGCTAGAGTTGACTGTACTATAAATGAAATAAATTATTTTACATACACTAGTATTTTACAGAAAATTATCAACTGTAGGTTCATTATCTACTGTAGAATTCTCCCCTAGTTTAGTGGAATGACCATTCTTACTATGGCGCAGGTGAAAAATTTGGCATCCAGTCCCTGAGTATAATAATCTCATCTCAAATTGCCAGGATGGGTACAGCTTTAACGCTGCATGAGTAAATTATGATATTTATACCAATAAATATCAATTGAATGCAATTAAAATACACAGATGATTGCGACTTGTGTCCTAAACCTAAGTAATTCGATAGTTAGACCTAAGAATGTTTTAGCGTGTGTCACGCTAAACTTTCCTGACCTTTGTTGTGCAATTTTGTGGCTGTTTCTTGGTGGTTAACCGATGCCCCATTCCATCGGCCATTCTGCAAGTGTTAAGAATTGTCTTCATTTTGTAAGAGATTTGTTCGTTCACCATCTTCAGATGGCATCTTTCCAGGTAGAAGTCTCACTGATTCTCCTTGCAGATCCACATGAGGCCCGTCGGGAGAACTCGATAAACTGGTGGCCTGAAGATTAACAAAGTTTCATTTTAATTTCATCATTTTGAATCTTAAATCTGCTTTTATCACTTAGGGACCGTACGTAAATTACGTAAAAGCTCAAGAGGGAGGGAGGGAGGGGTCGAGATATTTTGTTACGATTAGTTACGATTCTTAGGAACGAAATTCAAAGTATTTTCCAGGTTTTCCAGGTCAAGAATATTGTTTATTGTTTAGAATAATAGAATATTGAATAGAATATTTAGAATATTGTTAAGAATATTGTTTATTCTTCTTTCATGGATAATAATGCTAAGTCTACTATTATTTAAACCAACAAAATATTTAAGTTACTATTTGTATGCTTTAAGCAAATCATTGTACCAAGGTGAATTACCGTTAATAAACTAAATCAAATCAAATCAAGAAGTCAAATTTTTCCAGGTCTCCTTTTTTTACATCAAATAATGAAATAACCATTTGTTATCCATGTAAAAAATAAGCCATTTCATTTTTTGTTGGTCAATAATTTCTAAAAAAGACAGAACCATAAATAAACAAATTTTTAATTTTTTGCGAACATAAGTCGTCTTTGAAACCTTGAGATTTTTGAAATCTTTGTGAATTCGTTGAAATCTCTTGAAGTACTTAAAATCGTTCTGAAATCTTGAAATTTCTGGGAAATCTTTTGGAATCTGTTCAAATTTTTGTAAAATATTTGAAACCTTTGAAAACTTTAATATCCTTGAAACCTTTGAAATTTTTATGAAATCTTTAAAATATTTGTGAAAGCTTTCTTCAATCTTTGTTTGTGAAATCTTTCGTATTCGTTTGAAGTCATCGAAATCTTTGAAATTGTTTAAGATCTTTGAAATGTTTTGAAATCTTTGGAATTCTTGTATTATTTTGATATCTTTATGAAATTTCAATGAAATCTTTTTGAAATCTTTTGTATTCATTAAAAATCATAAAAATATTTTCAATCTGTGTAAAATCTGTTAAAATCTGAAAAATCTAGTTTACTATAACCTTTAAAACCTTCGAAATCTTTTGAAAGTTTTAAAATCTTTGGAAATGTTCGAAATCCTTGCAATATTTATGAAATGTTCGAAATCTTTGGGAATTTATTGTGAAATTTTTAAAATCTTTATCAAATCTTTTTAAATATTTGTGAAATTTTTCTTACATTTTAAAATCTTGGAAATCTGGTGTACTGTAAACGTTTTCAAATCTTTGAAATCCTTTAAATCTTTGTAAAATGTTCAAAATCATTTTAAATATTCTAAAATCTTTGAAATATTTTGAAACCTTTTGAAACTGAATTAAAATTGAAATGTTCAACTGATAATTTTTATAATTTGTAAGTTGAATGTCACAGAAAAATGTATACTTGTAACATTCTATATTAGCGGAGATGAAATAAAAACCTTATAGAATTGTTTACAATATCAGGATTGCGATTCAGCGGACGATTTCAAATTTCCGGTCATTTCCCGGTCAAGTTTTTCAATTTTCCTGGTCAACTAAAATTAACATATCCATATTTCCAGAAAAAACGCAAATATTTATTTTAATTTATGACGTTCATTCTAAACATTCATTAACACAACAACAGAGAACAGAGAAAAAAAATACTTAAAATTTTCACTAAAAAATATTAATTTATTTAAAAAAAATGGAATAGTTAAACTTTCAGCTGAAAAAATTAATTTTCAACCAAAAAAAAAACGGGTTTTCAACAAAATAGTTCAAATTTCAACCAGAGAAATGAATTTTCAAATAAAATTATGAATCTTCAACTGGAATAGTTAAATTTTAAACCAAAAAGAGGAATTTTCAACTAAAACGATGAATACTTAACTGAAACACTTGAAATTTCAACCAAAGAGATGAATTTTCAAACAAGATTAATTTTCAAATAGAAAGATCAATTTTCTACTAAAAAATACAATTTTGCAACAAAATACATGAATTTTTAATCAAATAGTTGAATTTTGAACTAGAAAAATAATATCTTTCAACTGAAAATGGAATAGTAACATTTTTAGTTAAAAAAATTAATTTTAACCCAAACATAAGAGTTTTCAATTAAAACAATGACGCTTCAACTGAAATAGTTGATTTTTAAACCAGATAGATGAATTTTCAACTAAAAAATGATGAATTTTTTAACAAGAAGATTAATTTTCGAATAAAAAGATTAATTTTCCACCAAAAAATGCAATTTTTTAACAAAATACATGAATTTTTAACGAAATAATTGACTTTTTAATTAAAGAAGACAAAGAAACGAAAACATCCGAAGGAAAAAAAAGTTTTCAATCAAACAGCTCATTTTTCAATCAATGAAATTAATTTTTAATTAAAACGATGAATCTTAAAAAAAAAATAATAACAAAAGAGTTTAACTTTCAGCCAAATAATTTTATTTCCAACCTGAAAGATGAATATTTAATAGCAATGACAAACATATTAAACTGGAATACTTGAATTGTTAACCGAATGGAAGAATTTTTAAACAAGAAGATTAACTTTCAAATAAAAAGATAATTTTTTACAAAAAATATAAATTTTTTAACAAAATACATGAATTTTGAACGAAGTTACTGACGAATTTTCCACATAGTACACATATTTTCAAAAAAATAGTTTAATTTTTAAATGCAAATATCAATTATCAACCAAATAGTTGAATTTTCATTAAAAAAAAAAAAAAGATAAATTGATTTTTAACAAAATAGTAGTAGAGAAATATAATATGAATTCAATTCACACGCCAAAGAGACCTGGTGAGTGAAAAGCAAGCCTAGCCAAAAAAAATTTTAAACAAAAGTCAAGGAAATTTTCTGGTCAACGAAAAGTCAGAGAATTAAAAAAATAAATCTTGTACAAGTCACTGAATTTCTATAACTTTAAATAACTGTCAAGGAGAATAAATTTGAAATTGTTTTATTCCGTTTATAAAAGATTCCGGGTTAATAATTATACAAATTTAATATTCTGGTATTTAAATATTAATTAATACAATATTCTTATTAGTAATTTTTTTCCTTACATTTATATATTTTCTTGCAATTGCTTCCTCCTGAAAATTATCTTTTCAGTTATAAATTTTACGATTTATATGAAAATTCAATAATTTTTTGAAAATTTGCCTTTATAATTTAAAAATTCATTTATTTTAGTGAAAGTTGCATCTTTCTTGGTTGAAAATTCAACTGGTTAATGATTTAATTGAATTAAAGAATTCCAAATCAATTTTTAAAAAGGAAATAATTTATTTTTCCTGAATTACTTTTTGGCTTAAAATTCAACTTTTTTGTTAAAAATTCGTCTTTTTGCGTTGAAAATTCAACTGCTTTCGTAGAAATTTTAGTTTTTGTTTAAAATTCATATCTTAGTGTTGAAAATTCATCGAAAATCTTTTTTGGCTGAAAATTCAACTATTTTTTTTTAATAATTTGTTTTTTTAATTTAAAATTCATCTATTTTAGTAGAAATTGCATCTTTCTTGGAGAAAAATGTAATTGTTTGGTTGAAAATTCAACAATTTTGTTGTTGAAAATTAATCTTCTTTGCAAGCAGATTCAACTGTTTTGTTTTAAAATTTTGGATGTACCACTTTGTTAAGTAATCGACTGCGTGGATAAAAGTTAAAACTACTTTTTTATTAAAAAATTTGATTGTCTATTTTGTTAAAAAATATTTTTTTTCTGAAAATTCATATTTTCTGGTTAAAAATTCCAGTTTTGTACAGAAAATTTGTCTTTTGGCTTAAAGGTTCAACAATTTAGATGAAATTTTTTTTCTTCCATGAGTGAATAGTTTTATTTGTTGAAATCTCGTCTTTTTGATTTTAAAATTAATTTTTTAGATGAAATTTGATTTTTTTTTTGTATGAATATTAATTATTACTCTTTTTTGTCGAGAATTTATCCTTTTAGGTGGGAAATTCAATTATTTTGTTGAAAATTTAATTATTTTGTTAAAAATTCAAGTATTTTATTTAAAACTTATGTTTATAGTAGAATTTTTTCGCATACAATAAATAAATAAATTCGACCAACTTGAAACAGTTCTGGCCTCAGACTCACTTCAAAGATACAAAATAATGAAAATATTATCACAAAATTCGAATTTTGTGAGAGAAAATTTAATCTTCTTGGTGACTCATTCAACTTATTGGTTGGAAATTCCTTTAAAAATTCGAATATTTCGTTGAAAAATCATGTATTTTATTAAAAATTTATCTATTTTGGTAGAAAATTAATCCCACTGGTTAAAAATTGACCTTTTTGGTTGAAAATTAATTTTTTCTTATTTAGCATTAATTTTTTTCAACTGGAAACTTCAACTTTCAACTTTTTTTTCTACTGTTCCATTTTTTGTCAAAAATTGATCTTTTTTGATAGAAATTTAATCTTCATGGTTGAAAAATATACTATTTCCTTGAACATTCACTTTAATTTGATTAAAAATTAATTTTTTTACTGAAAATTTAACTAGTCTATTTTTAGTTGAAAATTTATCCGTTTTCGGTGCAAATTTTATTATTTGTTGAAAATCCGTCTTTTTTGGTAAAAGAGTACTCTCACTAGTTGAAATTTGATCTTTTTGGTTAAATTTGTTTTTTGTTTGGAAATTTATTTTACTAACCTAAAATTATGCTACTTTATTTTTGATAGATAA
>CAKNXH010082896.1:0-27206 GCA_932178445.1 Andricus quercusramuli
AATTAATTTTTAACCGATTTCGATCGAACGAAACCCTGGCGAAAGTACCGGCTAGGAATTCCTTCCGAACCAATCCGAAGTCATCCGAATCATTTCGGAATCTCTATCTTAACCAATCCGAGTTAATTCGAAAAAAATTCTACATTTCGTTCGATTCAAATCGGTCAAAAATAATCCAACTCAATCCGGTTCAATCCGAACTTCCAATCCAAATAAGTGCGAACGAAATTTTCAATCAGGATGAAACTGAACCAATCACAATTAATTCAAACCAATCCGAAAAATTCTACATTTCGTTCGATCCGAATTGGTCACAAATTAATCCGATTCAATCCGGTTTAATCCGAAATTCCAATCCAAATAAATCCGAACCAAATTTTCAATCCGAATGAATCCGAACTTGGATCGAGCTAAAACGATTTTCAATCCGAATGAATCAAATTCAATTCGAACTCGGATTCATTCGAATTGAAAATTCAGTGTGTAACAATCCGAGTTCGGATTGATTCGGATTCATTTGAATTGAAACTTTGGTTTCGGATTGGTTCGTTTTGGAGTTCGAATTGAACCGGATTAAGTCGGATTAATTGCATAAAGATTTCAAACGATTTAAAACATTTCAAAAGATTTTAAAATCATACAACAAAGACTTCAAAGATTTCAAAAGATTTTACAAAAATTTAACATAGATCTTCAATATTCCAAAGATTTCAAAAAATTGCAAAAGGTTCAACAAAAATTTAACGCAGATTTCAATGATTTCCACAAATTTCTAGATTTCAAATATTTCAAAGATTGCAGAATGATTTCAAATATTTCAAAGATTTCAACAAATTTCGCAACGTTTTCAAATATTTTGAAGATAGCAAAAAGATTAAAAAAAAAAATTTTTAACATTAAACAAACATTTCAATAATTCAAAAAGACTCAAAATATTTAAAAGATTTCAAAGATGCCAAAATATTGTGGAAGATTTTTAAGATTTCAAAAGATTTCAAACGATTTAGAATATTTCAAAACATTTCAAAAGATTTTACAAACGTATAACAAAGACTTCAGACATTTCAAAAGATTTTTAAAAAATTTAACCAATATTTAAAATTATGTCAATATTTAAAACGTTACGAAGATTTCAAAATATTGTTGAAGATTTCAAAGATTTTAAAAATTTTCAAAAGATTTCAAATATTTTAAGGATGGCAGGAAAATAAAAAATGTTTCAAGATTTCAAATATTTTTAATATTTTGAAAAACTTTGAAGATTTCACAAAGATTTTAAGAGATTTCAAACGATTTCCAAAAATTTTTAGATTTTTATGATTAAAACGAATTACAAAAGATTTCAAAATATTGCACAAACATTTAACAAAGCTTTTAAAGATTTTAAGAGGTTTCAAACGATATCAACAAAATTTACGAACATTAAGAAATGTTTCAAAGATTTTAAAAGACTTCAAATATTTTAAAGACTTCAAAATATTGTAAAAGATTTCAAGGATTTCAAAAAATTTCAAAAGTATTCACAAAGATTTCAAAAGATTTTGCACACATTTAATAAATATTTCAAAGATTCAAAAAGATTGAACAATTTTAAGCGATTTTAAACGATTTAAAATATTTCAAGGATTTCACAAAGGTTTCAAGAAATTTAACAAAGATTTTAAGAGATTTCAAAAGATTTTACGAACATTCAACAAAGACTTCTAAAAAATAAAAATTTTATTATTTTTTGAATCACAAATAAATTTTGTTCAATAACAAAAATATTTTAAAAAATTGCGAAAAGATTTAACAAAAATTTAAGACAAATTTCAAAGATTGAAAAAGATTAAAAAATGTTGTACAAAGAATTTAAGAGATTCCAAGCGATTTGAAAATTTTCAAAATATTTAACAAAGATTTTAAATGATTTAAAACTTTTCAAAAGATTTCAAAAGATTTTACAAACATTTAACACGGATTTAAAATATCCCAATTTGAAAAATCCGATTGAATGACAATCCGAATGAATCCAATTCAATCCGAACTCGAATTCATTCGGATTGAAAATTCAGTATATATCAATCCGAGTACAGATTGATTCAGATTCATTCGGATTGAAAATTTGGTTCGGATTTATCCGGATTTAGTCGGATTAATTTTTTTCGGATTTCTTCGAATTAACTTGAATTGGTTCGGATACAGATTCCAGAATGATTCGGATTACTTCGGATTGATTCGGAAGGAATTCTTATCCGATACTTTGGCCAGGGTTTCGTTCGATCGAAATCAGTCAAAAATTAATTCGACTCAATCCGATTCAATCCGAATCAATCCGAAGGAATCCAATTCAATCCGAACTCGGATTCATTCATTTCGAAAATTCAGTATATATCAATCCGAGTACAAATTGATTCGGATTGAAATTTTGGTTTGAAAATTTGGTTCGGATTTATTCGGATTGAGTCAGATTAATTTTTGAACGATTTGGGTCAAACGAAATGTAGAATTTTTTTCGGATTGGTTCGAATTGTCTCGGATTGGTTCGGATGCAGATTCCGGAATTATTCGGATTGGTTCGGAAGGAATTCCTATCCGATACTTTCGCCAGGAACTCTTCATAAAAGTTGAGATCAATCCCTGGAACTTTTTTATTTTCTTATTTTATCACCGATAGTAAAAATGTTATTGGTATCGATTTTCAGACACTAGCTATAACTTACCCATTCAAACTCGAAATGACTCTCGACCCTGACCTCTCATATTCTGAAATAACTTAAATTCTATAAATAGATAGTCTATATTTTATATAATTTTATTTTTAAATAAAAAAAAAATTTTATTCAGAATTAATCAAAAATTCAAATATTACGTAAGGCTTCTAACGTTTCCAATCTTCCCTCAACCCTTAATGAAATTAGATTTAGAAAATGTGCTAATTGTAAATTCACTATTTTAGTTCAAAGTTCACCTTTTTGATTGAAAATTTAATAATTTTGTTCAAAATTAATTTTTAATGTTGAAAATTTAACCATTCCATTTTTGCTTAAAAATTAATCTGTTTTATTTGAGGATTTAGGTATTTTGTTGTAAATTCATTTTTTTAGTTGAAAGTTCATCTTTTTGGTTGAAAATTTAACCATTTTGTTGAAAATTCGTTTTTATGTTGAAAATTTCACCTTTTGATTTTTGGTTGAAAATTAGTCTGTTTTAGGATTTAAGTATTTTGTTTTAAATTCACTTTTTCAGTTGCAAGTTCATTTTTTTGGTTGAAAATTCTACTGTTTTGTTGAAAATTCGTCCTTTTGGTTTAAAAATTCATCTGTTTTGGTAGGAACTTCATTTTTTTATTTAAAATGCAACTGGTTGAAAATTAATCTAATTTAATTGAGGATTTAACTATTTTGTTGTAAATTCACTTTTTTAGTTGAAAATTCAGCTTTTTGATTGAAAATTTAACCAAAATTCGTTTTTCTGTTTCATCCATTTTTGTTGAAAATTTAACAATATTGTTAAAAATTCTTTTTTGTATTAAAAATTTAACCATCCCATTTTTTGTTCAAAATTAATCTGTTTTATTTGAGGATTTAAGTATTTTGTTGTAAATTCACTTTTCAAGTTGAAGGTTCAGCTTTTTTATTGAAAATTTAACCAAAATTCGTTTTTCTGTTTCATCCATTTTTGTTGAAAATTTTACAATATTGTTAAAAATTCTTTTTTGTATTAAAAATTTAACCATCCCATTTTTTGTTCAAAATTAATCTGTTTTATTTGAGGATTTAAGTATTTTGTTATAAATTCACTTTTTAAGTTGAAGGTTCAGCTTTTTTATTGAAAATTTAACCAAGTTGTTAAAAATTTACCCATTTTGTTAAAAATTTAACCATTTTGTTGAAAATTCGTTTTTATGATCCAAATTAATTTTTTCCACTGAAAATTAAACCATTACATTTTTTGTTGAAAATTTATCTTTTTTGTTGATAAAAGTTTTTTAGTGAAAAATTCAACAAATTTGTTGAAAATTTAAATATCATGTTGAAAATTCGTATTTTCTCGTTAAAAATTTTAAAATTTGTTTCCATGCTGAAAATTTAACCATCCTATTTCTGGTTAAAAATTCATCCATTTTCTTAAAATTCGTTTTTATGTTGGAAATCAATTTTTTCTACTGAAAATTTAACCATTCCATTTTTGGTTGAATTTTTTTGATAATGCAACTATTTTGGTAGAAAATTCATATGTTTGGGGGTTCAAAATTCAACTCTTACATTTTTGGTTAAAAATTGTTCTTTTTTATTTGAAAATTCAACAAATTTGTTGAAAATTTACGTACTATTTTGAAAATTCGTCTTTTTGGTTGAAAATTAATTTTTTCCACTGAAAATGTAACCACTTCATTTCTGTTTGGAAATTAATCTGTTTTATTTGAGGATTTAACAATTTTGTTGTGAATTCAATTTTTTTATTTGAAGTTTCATCTTTTTGGATGAAAATTTAAAAATTTTGTTGAAAATTCGTTTTTATGTTGAAAATTAATTTTTTCCCACTGAAAATTTAACCATTCCATTTCTGGTTGAAATTTTTTTTTTATTTTTATAATGCAACTATTTTGGTAGAAAATTCATATTTTTGGGGGGTCAAAATTCAACTCTTACATTTTTGGTTAAAAATTGGTCTTTTTTATTTGAAAATTCAACAAATTTGTTGAAAATTTACGTACTATTTTGAAAATTCGTCTTTTTGGTTGAAAATTAATTTTTTCCACTGAAAATGTAACCACTTCATTTCTGTTTGGAAATTAATCTGTTTTATTTGAGGATTTAACAATTTTGTTGTGAATTCAATTTTTTTATTTGAAATTTCATCTTTTTGGATGAAAATTTAAAAATTTTGTTGAAAATTCGTTTTTATGTTGAAAATTAATTTTTTCCCACTGAAAATGTAACCATTCCATTTCTGGTTGAATTTTTTTTTTATTTTTATAATGCAACTTTTTGGTTGAAAATTTAAAATTTTGGTTGGAAATTATTTTTTTCCACTGAAAATGTAACCATTCCATTTCTGGTTAGAAATTAATCTGTTTTATTTGAAGATTCAACTATTTTGTTGTGAATTAAATTTTTTTATTTGAAAGTTCATCTTTTTGGATAAAAATTAAAATATTTTGTTGAAAATTCGATTTTATGTTGAAAATTAATTTTTTCCACTGAAAATTAAACCATTCCATTTCTGGTTGAAAATTAATCTGGTTTATTTGTGGATTTAAGTATTTGGTTGTAAATTCATTTTTTTGTTTGAAACTTCATCTCTTTGGTTAAAAATTCTACCATTTTCTTGAAAATTCGATTTTATGTTGAAAATTATTTTTTTCCACTGAAAATTTAAACATTCCATTTTTGGTTAAAAAATTATCTTTTTGTTTGTAATTCAAATATTTTGGTAAAAAAATCATTTTTTGGGGCTTCAAAATTGATTTCTTACATTTTTAATTAAAAATTGGTCTTTTCTTAGTTGATAATTCAATAAATTTGTTGAAAATTCATGTATTATTTTGAAAATTCGTCTTTTTTGGTTGAAAATTTAACTATTTGGTTGAGAATTCATATATTTCGATGAAAATCGTATTTTTTGGTAGTAAATCTTACAAACGTACAATTTTATACTTTTTTTATTTTATAATTTTTCTTGTGGTGAAAAATTTGATTATTTGTTTGAAAATTCAACAATTTTGTTGAAAATTCATCTATTTTTGTAGAAATTTTATCTTTTTTTTTTTGTAAAAAATGCAACTGGTCGGTTGATAAATAATCTATTTTGGTTGAAGATTCAACTATTGTAGAAAATATTTTAAATAAATTGAAAAGTTGAAAATATGTTGAAAATGGAACTACTTTGTTAAAAACTCATTGGTTTAGTGTTTAATTGATGATTCAGTATTTCTGTTCAAAGGCATTGTTTTTGTTAAAATTTTCAATATTTTGTTGAAAATTGTTTTTTTTTCTTAAATTAATTTTTTAAACTGAAAATATAACTATTCCATGTTTCTCTAAAAAATGTATTCTTTGGTTGAAAGTTAATTTATTTCGTTGAAAAATCGTCTTTTTGGTAGAATTCAACTGTTTTTGGTTTAAAATTAAAATCTTTTTTAGATCAAAATTCTACTCTTTGGTTGGAAATTTTATTATTCCGTTGAAAATGCATTTATTTTGTTAAAAAGTCTTCTTTTTTTATCAAAAATTCAACAACTTGGTTCAAAGTTAAAACTGCTTTGTCAAAAGTATTTAACCAAAACATTTCAGTTCAAAATCATTTTTTTTTTTTTAACTGAACTATTTTGTTGAAAATTATGTTTTTTTATGGTGAAAAATTAATTTTCTACCCAGAAATTTAACTATTCCTTGTTTGGTTTAAAATTTATTTTCTTTAATTGAAAATTCAACTATTTGGTTGAAAATTTACGTATTCACTAAAAATTTCATTTGTTAAAAATTTGACTCTTTTCTGGAAAATTCGTTTTTCTTTTACTAGAAAATTAATTGTTTTGTATAAAATTCGTCTTTTTTACTTAAAAATTCAACATTTTGATGGCAAGAAAGAAAAAAAATCCAACAAATTTTTAAATTTTCAACAAAATAGTTGATAATTGAATGTTTTACCAAAATAGTTGAATTTTTAACCCAAAAAGACGAATTTTCAACTGAGGAGATCAATTTTTAACTTGCAAATGTCAATTTTCTAAAAAAAAAGCTTAATTTTCAGCCAAATAATCGAATTTTCTACCAAAATAGTTAAACTTTCAACAGTTGAATTGAAAATTTTCTGCAATTTTGACAGTTGGAAATTTAAATTTCACATAATTTCAATAGTCAAATTTGGGTAGTTTTCAGTTAAGAAAGAAAAAAAATTTTGAACCATTTTTTGAATTTTCTACCCAGATCGTTGAATTTTCTACCAAAATAGTTGAACTTTCTACACAAAAAGATGAATTTTCAAGAAAATTAATTTTGAAAAAAAAAACGAGTTTTTAACAAAACAATATAATTTTCAATCCCAAAATGTGAATTTCCAACAACAAACTTAATTTTTAACTAAATAATCGAATTTTCAACCAAATATTATAATTTTCTGCCAGATTATTGAAATTTCAAAAAGATAAAGTTTCTACAGAACAGTAGAATTTTCAACAAAAAAAGTGAACTGTCGACCAAAAATGGAATCATTAAATTTCCCGTTAAACAAATTAATTTTTGACAAAATAATTAAATTTTCAACCATAGATGCATTCTCACAGAAAAATGTATAAGTTCATATTTCAACTAAAAATTTTGTTATTTTAAATTATATTATATTATATTATATTAAAAAAAGTTGAATACAAAAAAAAAAAAAGAATTTTCAACCAAAAGATTAAATTTGTACCAAAAAAGAAGAATTTACCACAAAAAATTTTATTTGTTAAGCAAGAAAGATTGCTCAGTCAAGAAAGAACAAAAAATTCAACCATCCTGTTGAATTTTAAAACTAAAAATATGAATTCGCAACAAAAAACCTAATTTTCAACAATATACTCGAATTTTCTACCAAAATAGTTACGTTTTCAACAGCTGCAAATAATTCCAATTAAAAAAAAGTTTAATTTTATATCAGAAAATATGAATTCTCAACAAAAAAGTTAATTTTCAACCAAAGAGTTGAATTTTCTAAAAAAAAAATAGTTGAATTTTGAACCCGAAAATTTGAATTTTCTACAAAAAACTCAATTTTCAACAATATAGTCGAATTTTCTACAAAAATAGTTACATTTTTAACAGCTGTATTTCAATTATTCTACAGTTTTCAGCAATTCCATTTTCGACATTTTCAACAGTTAAATTTTGTTAGGAAATTTTCGAATTTTCATCAACCAAGAAAGATTTTTTAGGAAAATAAAAAAATGTCGACCAAATTGCTGAATTTTCAAGCCAGAAAGCCGAATTTTCTACAAAAGTAGTTGAATTTTCAATAAAAAAGTTAATTTTCGACCAAGTAGTTAAATCCTCAACCAAAAAAGATGAAATGTTTAATAAAAAAAATTTATTATCAACCGAGAAAGATTTTTCAGGTATTGAACATTCAAATAAATTGTTGAATTTTCAATAAAAAAGTTAATTTTTAACCAAATAGTTGTATTTTTTACCAAAATAGTTGAATTTTTAACCAAAAATACAAATTGTCAATAAAATAGCTGAATTTTCAACAAAATAATTAAATTTTCAAACAAATAAAAATTGTAATTAAAAAAGATGAATTATCATTTAAATATAAGATTTTGTATCAAAGAGTTGTCGAGCCTGATTTTGTTGAAATTCGAATTTCGTGGGAGAATATTTAATCTTTTTGGTGACTAATTCAAATATTTGGTTGAAAATTCATGTACTTTGTTAAAAAATCATCTTATTGGTTGAGAATGAGATTTTTCTTAATTAAAATTCATTTTTTATACTGGAAATATAACTTCCATTTTTTGATGAAAATTTATCTTTTCTGATAAAAATTTAATCTTCTTGGTTGAAAATTATACTATTTTGTTGAAAATTTATCTGTTTTCGGTGAAAATGTAATCATTTGTTGAAAATCCGTTTTTTTTTTTGTAAAAGAGTACTCTCATTAGTTGAAATTTCATCTTTTTGGTTAAAAATTAATTTCTCTGGTTGAAAATTCGTTTGTTTTTTGTTTGGAAATTTATTTTACTGACTGAAAATTATCCTACTTTATTTTTGGCAGAAAATTTATTTTTTTAGTTTGAAATGCATTTATTTGGTTGAAAATTACATTTTTTTAGTTGAAGATTCATCATCATCTGTCTAGTAGAAAATTTACCTATTCTATTTTTGTTAAGAATTAATTTCTTTCATTGAAAAAAACTGTCGAGTTAAAAATTCGTTTTTTTGTTGATAGAAAATTCTACTTTTGGATTGAAAAATCCACTATTTGAGCAAAATTTCATATTCTTGATTGAAAGTTCATCATAGTGATTAAAAAATAATTTCTTCGGTTGAAAATTTGAAATTTTTATTTGCAGAAAATTCAGTTGGTTTTGGTTTGGAAAATTATTTTACTCACTGAAAATTAGCCTACTTTATTTTTGGTAGAAAATTTATCTTTTTTGTCTGAAATTCATGTATTTGGTTAAAAAATATTTTTTTTTTTAGTTGAAGATTCATCAATTTAGTTGAAAATTCAATTTAACTATTCCATTTTTTGTGGAAAATTTAACTTTTGTGATAGAAATATAATCTTCTTCGTTAAAGAATTATCTGTTTAGTAGAAAATTTAACTATTCTATTTTTTTTTGTTTGGAAAAATCCACTATTTGGATAAAATTTCATATTTTTGGTTGAAAATGCATTATTCTGGTAAAACATAATTTCTTTGGTTGAAAAGTCAAATTAATTTTTTTAGTTGAAAATTAATTAATTTTGCTGAAAACTCATTTTTTTACATTTACTTTTCTAACTGCAAATTGAAATAATATATTTTTGGTTTGTAAATTTCAGTTTTTTAGTTTAAAATTAAATTATTTTGTTGAGAATTCATTTTTTTTGGTTGAAAATTGATTGTCTTAACTGAAAATTGAATTCTTTTATTGTTTGTTAAAAAATCGTTTTTGGACGAAAAAAAAACTATTTTAATAAAACTTTTAATAAATTTTAATAATAAATAAATAAATAAATTTTAATAAAACTAACTAATGAGTCTTTTCTGGTAGAAAAATAATATTTGGGTTGAAAATTCAACTATTTGGTTAAAAATTCATATTTTTGGCTGGAGATTCATAATTTTAGTTAAAAATTCATTTATTTGATTCGAAATTTATTTATTTTTTTACTTAAAAACACAACTAAAAAGTGTTTTAAATATATTTAGAAACAAAATTTATTTTGCATTGTATATATTTTTTAAATCTTCTTCTCGGGATTTAAAAATGTTTTGTAGAAAAACGACCCTCTGGATTGAAAATTCAAATATTTTGATGAAATCAAATTTTTTATTGACAAGTTACATTTTCAGGTTAAAAACTCAACTGTTTTATGGAAAATTCGTCTTTTGGATTGAAGATTTGAATATTTGGTTGAAAAGTTAATTTTTTATGTTGCAAGTTGAACTGTTTTGTAAAAATTTCGTCTTTTGGTTTGAAAATTCAACTATTTGGTTCAGATTGACTTTTTTTATTCAAAATTCACATTTTCATTTTAAAAAGTTCATCTGTTTTGTTGAAATTTGAAGAAACAAAATTACTTTTCTAATTGCAAATTGAAAAATTATATTTTTCGTTTGTAAATTTCGGTTTTTTTAGTTTAAAATTAAATTATTTTGTTGAGAATTCATTTTTTTTGTTGAAAATTGATTGCCTTAACTGAAAATTGAATTCTTATATTCTTTGTTAAAAAATCGTTTTTGGATGAAAAAAAACTATTTTGTTGAAAATTCGTTTTTTTTTCTGGTTTAAGATTCTTTTTTTTTACATTTTAACTATTCTAATTTTGGTTAAAAATTGATGTTTTTAGATGAAAATTCATGTACTTTGTTGAAAATGAGTCTTTTCTGGTAGAAAAATAATATTTGGGTTGAAAATTCAACTATTTGGTTAAAAATTCATATTTTTGGCTCAAGATTCATCATTTTAGTTAAAAATTCATTTATTTGATTGGAAATTGATCTTTTTTACTTGAAACACACAACTAAAAAGTGTTTTAAATATATTTAGAAACTAAATTTATTTTGCATTATATTATTTTTTTAAATCTTGTTCTCGGGTGAACCCAGTTTTTAAAATTTTACTTTTCTAACTTCAAATTGAAAAATTATATTTTTGGTTTGTAAATTTATCTTTTTTATTTTAAAATTGAGTTATTTCGTTCAGAATTAATTTCTTTTGGTTGACATTTTATTGTCTTAACTGAAAATTTAATTCTTCTGTTTTTTGTTGAAAAAAAAATCATTGTTTGATGAAAAAAAATATTTGGTTGAAAATACGTTTTTTTTTTGTTGGCGGAAGATTTATTTTTCTGACATTTTAACTCATAAACTTTGTTAATAATCAGTCTTTTTTGGTAGAAAATTAATCTTTTGGGTTAAAAATTCAACTAATTATATAGTTAAACATTCATATTTTTGGTTGAAGATTCATCATTTTAGTTATAAATGAATTTCTTAGATTGAAAATTGATCTTTTTTGATTGGTTTTATACGTAAAAGAATTTAGAAATTGAGTCGAGCATATTTTCGAGCTTCTCTTCAGAAGCCTGCCATAAATAAATAGGAATTCTGGTAATTGATAAACAAAAAAATAATAGTTTAAATAAACAATGGGGTAAATTGAAGAAAATTCTTTCAAGTTAATCTGCGTAGAAAATAAACTTAATTTTCCATTATGAATCGATTAAATTCCTTTTTTTATTTCATAAGTACAGCTTCTTCTTTCGTTGGACATCATTCACTATTAAATGCGTATTGCACTGCTTTCGCTGATGCAAATTTGACATAGATTTCGTACTCGACCTCTTAAGTACACCTCGATTAAATTGTTCCTCTGCCCAGAAACGAACAGAGTAGGTCCTTCCTCACTTTGTTATTCCACTACGGTACTATTTCCTAAATTTTCTAAATATCGTAAATACATGAATCGTCGTACAAAATTATGGTGTACAATTTTCTAAAATCATATTACGATTAATACCTAAGCGTAGAGACGGTCTTAAAACTAACGAACATATATTCAAGCGAATATTTCATATGGGTATGAGAATTCCGTCAACAAGCCAGTAATTCAAACTTCAGAGGACTAAAATTGACAACAGTAACATTCAAAAGTAATATGAAAATCTTGTCAACAATTTTCAAAGCTAAAAATTCTACAAATTCTATTTCAAGTCCTCAACTTTGTAACTTTGATAGACTTTTCTCGACTTTTCATACTCACATGATGTATTGACGCGTGTATATTTAGTGGGCGGAGTGAAAATGCTTTAATTAATCTAATCGTTTTGGCCCAGTGAAATAAATGTGTAGGTTCGTATCCGAAAAAAAGTTCATAAATAATTTTGAAATCGGTTAATATCGGTTTGGTTTTTGCATTTTTGAATTTTTTAAAAGATGATTTTTCTACAAAACAGTTGAATTCGCAACAAAAAAGTTCGTTTTCAACCAAATAGTTTAATTTTCAGGACAAAAGAAGAATTTTCTACAAAACAGATGAATTTTCAACATAAAATGTGAATTTTCAACCAAAAAATAGGCTTTCAACCAAATATTTGAATTTGCAAGCCAAAAGACGAATTTTCTACAAAACAGTTGAATTTTTAAAATGAAAATGTGAATTTTCAATTTAAAAAAGTCAATTTGAATGAAACAGTTAAATTTTCAACATAAAAAATTAAATTTCAACAAAATATTAAAATTTTTAAACCAAAAGACGAATTTTCCATAAAACAGTTGAATTTTTAACCTGAAAATGTAAATATTTGATGAAAAAGTTAATTTTTATCGAAGTATTTGAATTTTCAAGCCCGAAAGGCCATTTTTCTACAAAACAGTTGAGTTTTCAACAAAAAAGTTTCAGGAAAAAAGAAGAATTTTCTACAAAACAGATGAATTCTCAACACAAGATGTGAATTTTCAACAAAAAAAATCAACTTTCAACCAAATATTTGAATCTTCAAGTCAAAAGACGAATTTTCAACAAAACAGTTAAACTTTTTAAAATGAAAATGTGAATTTTCAATTAAAAAAAGTCAATTTGAACCAAATAGTTGAATTTTCAAACCAAAAGACGAAATTTTTACAAAACAGTTCAATTTTTAACATAAAAAATTAAATTTTCAACCAAATATTTAAATTTTTAAACTGAAAGGCGAATTTTCCATAAAACAGTTGAATTTTTAACCCGAAAATGTAACTTGTCAATAAAAAACTTAATTTTCATCAAAATATTTGAATTTTCAATCCAGAGGGTCATTTTTCTACAAAACAGTTGAGTTTTTGACAAAAAAGTTCATTTTCAGCCAAATAGTAAAATTAACAAGCCGAAAGACGATTTTTCTATAAAAAAAAAACAGTTTAATTTTTAATATAAAAATAGTGAATGTTTAACAAAAAAGTTAATCTTCAACAAAATATATAAATTTCCAAGTTAAAAAGAAGAATTGTCTACAAAACAGTTGAATTTTAAAAATGAAAAAGTGAATTTTCAACTTAAAAAAAGTCTATTTGAACCAAACGGTTTATTTTTCAAGCCAAAAGACGAAATTTTTACAAAACAGTTGAATTTTCAACAAAAAAATTAATTTGCAAAGAAATAGTTGAATTTTCAAGTTGAAAAGACAATTTTCTACAAAACAGTTGAATTTTCAACAAAATCGGCAATTTTCAATCAAATAGTTCAATTTTCAAGTTAAAAATACGATTTTTTTACAAAACAGTTAAATTTTCATCAAAAAAGTTAATTTTAAACCAAATAGTTGCATTTTGAAGGCGAAAGACGAATTTTGTTACAAAACAGTTTAATTTTTAACCTGGAAATTTGAATGTTCAATAAAAAGTTAATTTAAACCAAATATTTGAAGTTTTAACTTAAGAAGACCATTTTTTTTACAAAAAGTTGAATTTTAAACCTAAAAATGTGTATTTTCAACAAAATAGTTCATTTTCAACCAAATCGTTGAAATTTCGACCAAAAAAGGTTAATTCTCAACGAAAAATGTAATGGGTAACATTTCAACCAAAAAATATTTTAATATTAGATAAAAAACAGTTGAATTTTGAACAAAAAAACAAAGGAAATTTCTAGCAAGATAAATTTTCAAACCAAAGACAAATTTTTAACAAAAGAGTTTCGTTGAAAACTCCACATTTGGTGAAAAACTCGACTATTTGTTAGAAAATTATCTTTTTTGTTGAAAATTCAAATATTTTTGTAGGAAATTCAACTTTTTTACAGAAAATTCGTCTTTTATTTGAAACTTCCACAATTTGGTTGACTTTTTTTTTCTTTGTCTAAAAATTCCATCTTGACTGAAATTATTTTCTTGGTTGAAAATTCTACTATTTGGTTAAAAATTAACTTTTTTGTGGAAAATTCATATTTTAGGTTTGAAAATTAAATAATTTGGTCGACATTTTTTTTCCATGGCTGCATAATCTTTTTTGGTTGAAAATTCAACTGCTTTGTTCAAAAATGAACAATTTTATTAAAATACATTTTCATGGTTGAAAATTCATTTATTTATTTGAAAATTTAACCATTTTTTTTTAATTTTGTCATTGTTAATGAAAATTTATCTTTTCTAGTTTCAAATTTAACTTTTTGGTTGAAAGTTCGTGATTTTTTACAAAAGTTCAACAATTTGGTAGAAAATTTCATTATTTTATTGAAGATGCATAATTTTAATTAAGAGTTCATTTCATTTCTTTCATTGAGGATTTAACTATTTTGTTGGAAATTCGTTTGCTTTTTTTTTTGTTGACGAAAATTCATGTATTTTGTTAAAAAAATTTTTTCTGGAAGACACTTTATCCTCTTGGTTGTAAAAATTTAACTCTTCGGTTAAAAATTAATCTGTTTTAGTTAAGAATTCAAGTATTTTTTTGAAAATTCGCCTTTTCTGGGTAAATTCAACGGTTTTTTTTATTCAAAATGAAAATTTGTTCTTGGTTGAAATATTAATTATTACAGTTTGCGCAAATTTGAGAAAAAGTTGAATACCAATAGGTAATTTTTTTTCAATTTTCAAATCCAAAAACCGAGCAGAAGATATTGACCGATTAAAAAATGGTGTTTATTTTCTTTTCTCTAATTCTAATTCGCAATTTTTTTCACTGGGTCGAAATGGTTTGATTAATTTTAGCATTTAGACTGCGCCCTAATATTTAGATAGCCCGTTACGCGACTTGGCGCGAGTCATTTCTGCGTAAAAAATTCAACGAAAATACACAATATTTTAACCATCACTGGTCTTAAATAAAAATAACTCACTCTTAAAAATACACAGACTTAGAATCTATCGCGCGTAAGCAGAGTTGTTCATGATTTAGTACTTAATTTCACTAGAAATTAACATTAACATAATACGCATGCATACTGCATTTTTCAACTCGAATAAATTCTATCTAATGCACAAAGAGCACAAAATTGTAATGAAAGAATAATAAATACAAACACTCAATCCCTAGTCGTAATAATTACAATACATAATAAGTTTTTTTATTATTCACTGGGCACCTGTTTCAACGATTTACGAATGCGACATCTGCATCTATTCGCTACTTTTTTAAAACTTTTTTCTCATATTAATATCGGGGTGGCATCATTTTGCCGAAAAACAAAAAGCCTCAATGTTAATAAATACCGAAAATAGAAAAAATAAATTAAATTTCCGAAAAATTAAAATTTCCCAAATTTCAAATTACAGGGGAAAAAAGTAAAACTACCGAAATAAAAAATATTACAATTGTTTATTAGCGAGAATAAAATATCACGAAAGTGAAGAAAAAACATTAAATTCCTGAAATTTTCAAACCGAACATTTCGAATTTCCGAAATTGATAAATTCTCGAAATTAGTAAATCTCCGACAATTTTAATTTCCCGAAATTTTATATTTAACTAATTTCATATTGCCGAAATTTCAAATTCCCGAAAAAATAAAAAAATCTCGTAGACTCACAAACTTACTTCGAATTTTACACATATTGCAATTAGCCAAACATTTTAATTTTTCAATAAGCTGTTATGGGTAATTTACTGATTTCGGGAATTTGAGATTTCCATAATTTACTAATTTCGAGAATTTGAATATTCTGTAAATTATTAGGTTAGAGAATTCACTAATTTCGTGAATTTAGAATGTCGGATTTTTAAATTTAAATAATTACATAAATTTGGTAATTTAATAATAATAATAATTTCGATAACTATACAATTTTGGTAATTTACTGATTTCGAGTATTTGACATTTCTGTACTTTGCTAATTTCGGGAATTTAAAATTTCTGTGATTTACTGAATTCGAGAATTTAATAATTTTAGGATTTTAAAAATTCTGCTTTAAAAATTCCAATAATGATACGATTTCGGCAAATTTACAAATTTTATGGAATTTGAAATTTCGGTAATTTACTGATTTCGCGTATTTGACATTTTCTGTACTTTATTAGTTTCGAGAATTTGAAATTTCTGTGATTTATTAAATTCGAGAATTTACTAATTTCAGGATTTTGAAAATTCGTGTTCAAAATTTTGTATAATCACACAATTTCGGTAATTTAATAATTTCAGGTATTTAAAATTTCTGCAATTTACTAATTTCGTGAACTTGAAATGTCTATAAATTACTAAATTAAAAATTTTAATAATTTCGAGATTGTTATAATTCGTACTTTAAATTTTCGATAATTATAACATTTTAATAATTTACTTATTTCGGGCATTTTAAATTTCTCTAATTTACTAATTTTGAGAATTTGAAATTTCTGTGATTTACTAAACTCAAGAATTTACTAATTTCGGAATTTTCAAAATTCAAGATTCAAAATTTCGGTAATTATACAATTTTTGTAATTTGAAATTTCTTGATTTTTCTAGTTTCGTGAACTTTTTACTTTCGGAATATTTCAATTTCTTTAATAAATATTTTCGGTAGTTATATTTATTTCTGCAATTTCTGTCATTTACTAATCTCGGTATTTGAACATTTTTCTTATTTATTAATTTCGGGAATTTTTATTTCGGGATTTTGAAAATTCGTATTTTAAAATTTCTATAATTATACAATTTCGGTAATTTACTAATGTCAGGTATTTAAAATTTCTGCAAATTACTAATCGCGGGAATTTAAAATTTCAAAAATTAAAGTTTTTGGGATTTTGAATTTTTGTATTTCAAAATATTGATAATTGTACCATTTCGATAATTTACTATAGTCAAAGATTTACTGACTTCGGAATTTTCAAAATTCGGGTTTCAAAATTTCAATAAATATAAAATTTCGGTAATTTTAAACTTCTTGACTTTTCTAGTTTCACGAAATTTTACTTTCGGAATATATCAATTTAGATAAAAAAATATTTTCGATGTTTTTTTTCTGGAAATTTCAAATTTATGTAATTTATTAATCTCGGAAATTTGAAATTTCTATTATATTGATTTCGGAAATTTAAAATTGCGGGTTTAAACATTTTGATAATAATTGACTAATTTCGTGAATTTGAAATTTCGGTAATTTACTAATTTTTGAAATTTCAAATTTCGGAATTTTGAAAATTTAGGCTTTTAAATTTTAATAATTATACAATTTCCGTAATTTACTCTTTTCGGAATTTGAAATTGCTGTAATTTACAAATTTTGGGAATTTGAAATTTTTGCAACTTACTAAATTTGAGAATTTCGGGAATTTAATATTTCGGTATTGTAATATTTTTGTATTTTGAAATTGCAGTAATTTACTAATTTGGAGAATTCGAAATTTCTATAATTGACTAATTTCGACCATTTAAAATTTGGATAATTATACAACTTTGGAAATTTTAAAGTTCTGTATTTACGAATTTCGGGAATTTGAAATTTCAAGGATTTTGAAAATTCGTGTTTTAAAATTTCGATAACTTTTACATCGGAATATTTCAATTTCGATCATAAACATTTTCGGTAGTTTTATTTTTTCGAAAACTTGAAACATCGGAAATTTTCTATTTCGGCAATTATATTTTCGGTATTTTCCAATATTCCGTAAATTCGTTTTTTCGGTAAAATTATGTCATCCCTTAATATCCTCTAACAGATTTTTATCCTCTTTTGGTGCTATATCAATAAATATGAATAACAATTAAAATTTAAAACGATAACAATCTCTAATGTGTTAAAACATTGTTTTCAATATTTCGGATATAAAAACAGAAGACAACTTCCTTACGAGTATAAACTTCACTCTTATTTTTAAGTATATTTTTTAAGAGAAAACAAAAAATTTCCTTAAGGTGTTCAAGTAGCTCCAACATTTTTAAAAAGTAATAACTGCACTAGAACTATTTCGAAAATGTCTATAATTCCGAAAAAAAAGTAATACACTAAATGGCACAATTTACAAGGATTGTCATGGTGTTAAATAATCAATTTAAATTATCAAATAAACTCAATTTTAAGCTTTAATTCTAAGTGCAGTAATAACTTTTTATTTTCGAAAGTACAGAAGATTAGATATGGCAAATTATCGATAATCTTCATTAAATTACGTTACTGAGATAACATTTACAAAAAGGAACACAATTTTTTTTCTAAGTCGGAAATCTTTCGCTATTATCTATACTTAAATTCTATTCAGAACACACTCATAATATCTTGTCATAAAAATTAGTTACAAAAAAAAAAGCTTTCTTTACTAATACTGTTTAAAGTTTCGATAGTACCTACACTTTTCTTTCCAAGTATATCTCCTTTTCCATATTCGGCAATATAAATATCGATAATTTGCCACTTCTGATTTCCACAATCACGATTTCAATTTTAATATCATCGAGTTAACAACACTTCCAGTGACGTTATCTGTAATTGAAAGATCATATCAAAATCCAAGATATGTCTTAGTGATTCCCGTATTATTTATTTTCGGTTTCTCGAAAATTTTATATGTAAAAAATAATTTTCAATCTTCTTCAAGTCTCTCTAGTTCCTTCTTACTTTCTACTTTTCAGGAAAGTAAAAGATCACCCAACTAAATGAAGATAATTATTATTAATTGAACAAAATTAGAGAAAAATCTAAGCTATTTCAAGAACCTCGATCAACGGAACGGGCACAAATTTTCATACTATTCGGCATTTATGTTTTCTGTGTTAAGGCACTAAAATATAAAATTAAACCAGTGCCTCACGCACAATTTCATAAAGCTTTCAGTAAATCGACAAAGCGCTATTTCACTGCAAAAAAATGTACATTTGCATTTGAATTTAATCAGAAACGACAAAATTATACGATTTTCTCATGGACACTAAATGATTCGCACTCGTGAATTGCATACAAAAATTTTAGAGTAAAACAAGCTTGACGCGAAATCTACCCTCCTTATGTAAATTTAAGCATTAACGAATTTCATGATTTAATTTTATTCTGTAACACGGTTTGTACCTCAAGTTTATAAATGACATTGTCTTTTGAACAGTAAATAATCTACTTTGCGACTTTATATTTTATTTAAAAGTGCTCAAAACTTGAATAAATTCAGTCGCACTATTTATTTTAACTTTTTTACAAACTAGTTTTCTGTCTCTTGTTATCTAAAGCTAAAAAGCTGTACCCATAACGTTACATTTAAAAACAAAAAAGTAATATCAACGTGAAAAGGAAAATATTTCACGTTAGCAAAATGTATAATTATGAATTATGCGAAATGAACAAGAAAGGAGAGAATATATACGAATAATATATACAAATGTCAAATGAAAGTCGATTCACGAAACGAAATATCAATGATCTTTTAATAGATAATAATTATAAAAATAAGGGATGCAAAATAAATTATTTATGTAACTTGATCTATTAGGTATATACTAGGGTGCCCATTTTTAAACCAAATATTTTTATTATATAAAAGTCTTACTCCCCAAATTTGTAATTATAGATGCTATATAAATAATATATATTTGAATTTTTAAAACTTTTTTTGCTTAATAATAATTTTTAATAATAATATATATTGATAATATTTTTTAGGACATGCTCGAAGCACTTAAAGAAAAAGTGTTTTTTTTTCAGCCCGATATTTTTTCTTTTCATGGTGTTTACTCAAATCCTTCAAAAAAATTCATTAAAAATTCCAGGCTTTTTTCCAAGTATCATTATTCATAATATGGAGCCATTCAATTATTAATATCACCATTAAATAATTAAATAAACAAATAATACTAAAAACATAATTTATTGAATTTTTTCCTTAAGTTCATGAATCCGAACAATAATTAAAACGAATTTTTATTTTATTTTCACACTTAAAATTCAGTGCATATTTAGCATATTAATATTTTGAATAAAAGGTATTTTGCAAAATAGTTGTTGCGGAGTTCGGCTTTAGGGTAAAAAATAATTGAACCAAACGTTTCCTGAGATTGACGGAAACGATAAAAAGAAGTTTGTTTTAAGTCAGTATAAATCCAGTAAAATAAAGCTACTTTTACAATTTAAAAAACATTTTTATTATATTACAATTAAAACCAAATTAAAAACGATAAAAAAAATCCCTTAAAATTCCAGGTTTCCAGGGTTCTCTTCATTATAAAACTTAATTAAAAACAATATTGTACTTTTTGTAAAAACAGAAAATTTTGAATTCTTTTTCAGAAATAGGATTAAAAGGGGTCAGAATGAAAATCGAAAAATTTGGCTTCTTAATTTCATATTTTAAGAGAAAAATGAAAAAATCCCTTTTTCTTAAAAGAAATTGAAACACTGCCCAGAAAAAGGGTATAAAATAAGAAATGTCGTTAAAGAACTGTTATATTTTTCTTCAATTTTCAACCGAGAATAATGATTTTTCAGTTAAGAAGGAAAAGAAATGCCAACTAAATTGTTGAATTTTCAAGACAAAAAGACTAATTGTCTACAAAACATTTTAATTTTCAACCCGAAAATATGCAATTAGAACCAAATTTTCAACCAAATAGTTGAATATATTTAAAACTTGAGAAAAAATCTCATATTAAATCAAAGATTATTCTAACAGAAAAAAATTTTGGATACTTTTTTATATTTTTTCTGGAATTTGAAAATTCGACAATTTGCTATTTTCGGGAATTGGAAAAATCGGTTTTTAAAATTTAGGGAAACTTCTATTACGATAATTATTTTTTTAGTATTTTTCCACATTCGGGGCTTTGAAATTTCGTTAAAATTTATTTTATCCCGAAAAATCCCTCTTTCTTTAAAAAAAAAGTGAAATATTGTCCAAAAAAAGGAATTAAAGATAAAAAAGATAAGAGCAAAAAATTTCGACACAAAAAACTGAAAAGAAACGAACTTTTTTCTTTAAATACTTTGAACATGTCCTAAAATACTTTTTTTTTAAAGATAAATATAATATGCAAGGCATTTTTCCAATCCAAGTAAAAATGTGGGTAAGACCTGGACATTTTCAAAACTTAAACAACTTTGGTATTAAAAATCTGGGATTTTTAAACATTTTAAAACTTTGCCCCTATCACAAAAAATTACCTCCTATTTTTTCTATTTTTTCAAAGAACAAATAAATGCTGAACGTGAAAAATTAAAAAAATTTCACTATCTAGTTTCTAAGGTTCATAGTTTTAAAGAAAAAATGATAATTTCTTCACAAAAAAGTCGGACGCATAAAGCTAAAAAGAAACGAATTTTTTCTTTAAATGCTTTGAGCATGTCCTAAAATACTTCTTTAAAGAGAAATACAATAGGAAGACATTTTTTCAAAGTAAAAATTTAAGAGGGTACCCCAATATTGGTTAAAACTTCAAGTTTTACACAGAACATAACTTTAAACAACTCGCAAAAATTCAACAATAATTATATGAAAAATGAGAATTATTTTCTTAAAATATATAAATTGGTGAGGGAACGGGGGACTTTTATTTAAAAAATATATAGTTTTTAAATAGGTACCCTAAAATAGTACGCGCGACTGGAAGTAAGGCTGTTTTTAACGACACCATTGGCCGTTTGCAAAATGAAAATTGAATTCTACACGAGATTTACCGACTAAAGATCCTCGGTTTGTACTTGCTGTTTTTCATCATGTAAGCTAAATGTATGCAGATAATGAATCTACAGTAGATAGTCATTAATTTAAAATACATATGTAAAATAATTAAGTCTTATTTTAATTAACTATTTACAGTAAACTCTCACTTATTCCAAGGCTCACTTATTTCAAAGCTCACTTATTCCAAGCCCCTGCAGACTTGAAATGTCCGTTTTCGTTTCTCGGCTCTTGGAATAAGCTAGAGTTGACTGTACTATAAATGAAATAAATTATTTTACATACACTAGTATTTTACAGAAAATTATCAACTGTAGGTTCATTATCTACTGTAGAATTCTCCCCTAGTTTAGTGGAATGACCATTCTTACTATGGCGCAGGTGAAAAATTTGGCATCCAGTCCCTGAGTATAATAATCTCATCTCAAATTGCCAGGATGGGTACAGCTTTAACGCTGCATGAGTAAATTATGATATTTATACCAATAAATATCAATTGAATGCAATTAAAATACACAGATGATTGCGACTTGTGTCCTAAACCTAAGTAATTCGATAGTTAGACCTAAGAATGTTTTAGCGTGTGTCACGCTAAACTTTCCTGACCTTTGTTGTGCAATTTTGTGGCTGTTTCTTGGTGGTTAACCGATGCCCCATTCCATCGGCCATTCTGCAAGTGTTAAGAATTGTCTTCATTTTGTAAGAGATTTGTTCGTTCACCATCTTCAGATGGCATCTTTCCAGGTAGAAGTCTCACTGATTCTCCTTGCAGATCCACATGAGGCCCGTCGGGAGAACTCGATAAACTGGTGGCCTGAAGATTAACAAAGTTTCATTTTAATTTCATCATTTTGAATCTTAAATCTGCTTTTATCACTTAGGGACCGTACGTAAATTACGTAAAAGCTCAAGAGGGAGGGAGGGAGGGGTCGAGATATTTTGTTACGATTAGTTACGATTCTTAGGAACGAAATTCAAAGTATTTTCCAGGTTTTCCAGGTCAAGAATATTGTTTATTGTTTAGAATAATAGAATATTGAATAGAATATTTAGAATATTGTTAAGAATATTGTTTATTCTTCTTTCATGGATAATAATGCTAAGTCTACTATTATTTAAACCAACAAAATATTTAAGTTACTATTTGTATGCTTTAAGCAAATCATTGTACCAAGGTGAATTACCGTTAATAAACTAAATCAAATCAAATCAAGAAGTCAAATTTTTCCAGGTCTCCTTTTTTTACATCAAATAATGAAATAACCATTTGTTATCCATGTAAAAAATAAGCCATTTCATTTTTTGTTGGTCAATAATTTCTAAAAAAGACAGAACCATAAATAAACAAATTTTTAATTTTTTGCGAACATAAGTCGTCTTTGAAACCTTGAGATTTTTGAAATCTTTGTGAATTCGTTGAAATCTCTTGAAGTACTTAAAATCGTTCTGAAATCTTGAAATTTCTGGGAAATCTTTTGGAATCTGTTCAAATTTTTGTAAAATATTTGAAACCTTTGAAAACTTTAATATCCTTGAAACCTTTGAAATTTTTATGAAATCTTTAAAATATTTGTGAAAGCTTTCTTCAATCTTTGTTTGTGAAATCTTTCGTATTCGTTTGAAGTCATCGAAATCTTTGAAATTGTTTAAGATCTTTGAAATGTTTTGAAATCTTTGGAATTCTTGTATTATTTTGATATCTTTATGAAATTTCAATGAAATCTTTTTGAAATCTTTTGTATTCATTAAAAATCATAAAAATATTTTCAATCTGTGTAAAATCTGTTAAAATCTGAAAAATCTAGTTTACTATAACCTTTAAAACCTTCGAAATCTTTTGAAAGTTTTAAAATCTTTGGAAATGTTCGAAATCCTTGCAATATTTATGAAATGTTCGAAATCTTTGGGAATTTATTGTGAAATTTTTAAAATCTTTATCAAATCTTTTTAAATATTTGTGAAATTTTTCTTACATTTTAAAATCTTGGAAATCTGGTGTACTGTAAACGTTTTCAAATCTTTGAAATCCTTTAAATCTTTGTAAAATGTTCAAAATCATTTTAAATATTCTAAAATCTTTGAAATATTTTGAAACCTTTTGAAACTGAATTAAAATTGAAATGTTCAACTGATAATTTTTATAATTTGTAAGTTGAATGTCACAGAAAAATGTATACTTGTAACATTCTATATTAGCGGAGATGAAATAAAAACCTTATAGAATTGTTTACAATATCAGGATTGCGATTCAGCGGACGATTTCAAATTTCCGGTCATTTCCCGGTCAAGTTTTTCAATTTTCCTGGTCAACTAAAATTAACATATCCATATTTCCAGAAAAAACGCAAATATTTATTTTAATTTATGACGTTCATTCTAAACATTCATTAACACAACAACAGAGAACAGAGAAAAAAAATACTTAAAATTTTCACTAAAAAATATTAATTTATTTAAAAAAAATGGAATAGTTAAACTTTCAGCTGAAAAAATTAATTTTCAACCAAAAAAAAAACGGGTTTTCAACAAAATAGTTCAAATTTCAACCAGAGAAATGAATTTTCAAATAAAATTATGAATCTTCAACTGGAATAGTTAAATTTTAAACCAAAAAGAGGAATTTTCAACTAAAACGATGAATACTTAACTGAAACACTTGAAATTTCAACCAAAGAGATGAATTTTCAAACAAGATTAATTTTCAAATAGAAAGATCAATTTTCTACTAAAAAATACAATTTTGCAACAAAATACATGAATTTTTAATCAAATAGTTGAATTTTGAACTAGAAAAATAATATCTTTCAACTGAAAATGGAATAGTAACATTTTTAGTTAAAAAAATTAATTTTAACCCAAACATAAGAGTTTTCAATTAAAACAATGACGCTTCAACTGAAATAGTTGATTTTTAAACCAGATAGATGAATTTTCAACTAAAAAATGATGAATTTTTTAACAAGAAGATTAATTTTCGAATAAAAAGATTAATTTTCCACCAAAAAATGCAATTTTTTAACAAAATACATGAATTTTTAACGAAATAATTGACTTTTTAATTAAAGAAGACAAAGAAACGAAAACATCCGAAGGAAAAAAAAGTTTTCAATCAAACAGCTCATTTTTCAATCAATGAAATTAATTTTTAATTAAAACGATGAATCTTAAAAAAAAAATAATAACAAAAGAGTTTAACTTTCAGCCAAATAATTTTATTTCCAACCTGAAAGATGAATATTTAATAGCAATGACAAACATATTAAACTGGAATACTTGAATTGTTAACCGAATGGAAGAATTTTTAAACAAGAAGATTAACTTTCAAATAAAAAGATAATTTTTTACAAAAAATATAAATTTTTTAACAAAATACATGAATTTTGAACGAAGTTACTGACGAATTTTCCACATAGTACACATATTTTCAAAAAAATAGTTTAATTTTTAAATGCAAATATCAATTATCAACCAAATAGTTGAATTTTCATTAAAAAAAAAAAAAAGATAAATTGATTTTTAACAAAATAGTAGTAGAGAAATATAATATGAATTCAATTCACACGCCAAAGAGACCTGGTGAGTGAAAAGCAAGCCTAGCCAAAAAAAATTTTAAACAAAAGTCAAGGAAATTTTCTGGTCAACGAAAAGTCAGAGAATTAAAAAAATAAATCTTGTACAAGACACTGAATTTCTATAACTTTAAATAACTGTCAAGGAGAATAAATTTAAAATTGTTTTATTCCGTTTATAAAAGATTCCGGGTTAATAATTATACAAATTTAATATTCTGGTATTTAAATATTAATTAATACAATATTCTTATTAGTAATTTTTTTCCTTACATTTATATATTTTCTTGCAATTGCTTCCTCCTGAAAATTATCTTTTCAGTTATAAATTTTACGATTTATATGAAAATTCAATAATTTTTTGAAAATTTGCCTTTATAATTTAAAAATTCATTTATTTTAGTGAAAGTTGCATCTTTCTTGGTTGAAAATTCAACTGGTTAATGATTTAATTGAATTAAAGAATTCCAAATCAATTTTTAAAAAGGAAATAATTTATTTTTCCTGAATTACTTTTTGGCTTAAAATTCAACTTTTTTGTTAAAAATTCGTCTTTTTGCGTTGAAAATTCAACTGCTTTCGTAGAAATTTTAGTTTTTGTTTAAAATTCATATCTTAGTGTTGAAAATTCATCGAAAATCTTTTTTGGCTGAAAATTCAACTATTTTTTTTTAATAATTTGTTTTTTTAATTTAAAATTCATCTATTTTAGTAGAAATTGCATCTTTCTTGGAGAAAAATGTAATTGTTTGGTTGAAAATTCAACAATTTTGTTGTTGAAAATTAATCTTCTTTGCAAGCAGATTCAACTGTTTTGTTTTAAAATTTTGGATGTACCACTTTGTTAAGTAATCGACTGCGTGGATAAAAGTTAAAACTACTTTTTTATTAAAAAATTTGATTGTCTATTTTGTTAAAAAATATTTTTTTTCTGAAAATTCATATTTTCTGGTTAAAAATTCCAGTTTTGTACAGAAAATTTGTCTTTTGGCTTAAAGGTTCAACAATTTAGATGAAATTTTTTTTCTTCCATGAGTGAATAGTTTTATTTGTTGAAATCTCGTCTTTTTGATTTTAAAATTAATTTTTTAGATGAAATTTGATTTTTTTTTTGTATGAATATTAATTATTACTCTTTTTTGTCGAGAATTTATCCTTTTAGGTGGGAAATTCAATTATTTTGTTGAAAATTTAATTATTTTGTTAAAAATTCAAGTATTTTATTTAAAACTTATGTTTATAGTAGAATTTTTTCGCATACAATAAATAAATAAATTCGACCAACTTGAAACAGTTCTGGCCTCAGACTCACTTCAAAGATACAAAATAATGAAAATATTATCACAAAATTCGAATTTTGTGAGAGAAAATTTAATCTTCTTGGTGACTCATTCAACTTATTGGTTGGAAATTCCTTTAAAAATTCGAATATTTCGTTGAAAAATCATGTATTTTATTAAAAATTGATCTATTTTGGTAGAAAATTAATCCCACTGGTTAAAAATTGACCTTTTTGGTTGAAAATTAATTTTTTCTTATTTAGCATTAATTTTTTTCAACTGGAAACTTCAACTTTCAACTTTTTTTTCTACTGTTCCATTTTTTGTCAAAAATTGATCTTTTTTGATAGAAATTTAATCTTCATGGTTGAAAAATATACTATTTCCTTGAACATTCACTTTAATTTGATTAAAAATTAATTTTTTTACTGAAAATTTAACTAGTCTATTTTTAGTTGAAAATTTATCCGTTTTCGGTGCAAATTTTATTATTTGTTGAAAATCCGTCTTTTTTGGTAAAAGAGTATTCTCACTAGTTGAAATTTGATCTTTTTGGTTAAATTTGTTTTTTGTTTGGTTTATTTTACTAACCTAAAATTATGCTACTTTATTTTTGATAGATAA
>CAKNXH010082907.1:0-16675 GCA_932178445.1 Andricus quercusramuli
CACTGTAAAATTCCCAAATTGGAAAATTCCCAAAAGAATGAAATTCCCTGATAATGAGATTGCCAAATAATGAAATTTTTTGAATGGAAAATTCCCAAATATTAAAATTCCCAAATTGGAAGATTCCCAAAGAATAAAATTCCCTAATAATTAGATTCCCAAATAATAAACTTTTTGAAATGGAAAATTCCCAAATAATAAAATTCCCAAATTGGAAAATTCTCCAATAAGAAATTTTCGAATAATAAAATTCCCGAAATGGGAGATTCCCGAATAATAAAATTTCCGAATGGGAAAATTCCCAAATAATAAGATTGCCGAATAATAAAATTCCCAAACAGTTTATAATATTACCGAAACTGAAAATTCCCGATTATTAAGGGACGACTAAAAAATCCCAAAAAACACGGACAACACTGTGAAATTCCCAAATTGGAAAATTCCCAAATATTAAATTCCAAAGTTGGAAAATTCTCCAATAAAAAGTTTTCGAATAATAAAATTCCCAAATTGGAAAATTCCAAAATAATAAAATTCCTTAATAATGATATTTCGATACAAATTCGCCTTTTTCAGTAAAAAATTAATCTTCCTCGTTGGAAATTCAGTATTTTGGTTGAAATTTTGACTTTAGGATGAGAAATTATTCTAATTTGTAGGAAATTTAAGAATTTTGTTTAAAAGTCATTTTTTGTTTAAAAACTCAATTGTTCTGTTGTAAAGTTGTCTTTTTGGATTGAAAATTTAACTAACTTGATCGAATAATGCATTTATTTGCTCAAAAATTTTATCATATCGTTGAAAATCGTTTTTTTTTCTAAATTGAAAATTATTCCTTTTTCAATTGAAAATTTAAGTATTCCACTTAAAGATTCTTCATTTTTAGTTGAGAATTCATTTCTTGATTACAAATTTGACTATTTTTTTGAATATTCTATTTTTTTGGAAGATTTATTTTTTGATCGAAACTGTAATCATTTCATTTTTGGTTGAAAATTTATATTTTTTTTTTAGTTGAAAATTCAACTACTTGGTTGAAAGTTGAACTTCTTTGTTAAAAATTAATTTTTCTGGTTGAAGATTCTTGATTTCATTTGAAAAATAATTTGGTTGAAAATTTAACTATTTTGTTGAAAATTCACTTTTATTGGCTGAAAATGAACTTTTTTAACTGAAGATTCAACTTATACATTTTTGATTGGGAGTTTCTCTTTTTCAGTTGAAAATTCAACTGGTTGCTCGAAAATAATTAAATTAATTAAATTAAATTAATTTAAATTTGACTTCCGTTTCCCGCGTGAAAGTGTGTGGCAGTGGTGAAATTTGGTGCTGAGTTTTTCTGATAATTGTGGTGAAATTGGAGGTGAGTGGATTGTGGATGTGTGTAGAGGGGTTCGTTTGTGAGGGATTGATTGAGAGATTAAAAGATTGACAAGGGGGTGAGGATATTTTTGGGAATCAAGACAGATTTGTGTACGAGCGGATCCCTCCAGTCCGTGCCGTGCCCCCCACTCTTCCTGTTCGCATTACACTGTCTGCAAGTATCAACGAAAATGGTAAACGCCTTGCCACACAAAGTAACTAACATTGATACCAAGTTGTTTAGAATTTTATATTTTTACTTTCTCATTAGGTAAAGTTGCAATTCTTATCTAATCCTAATGTCTTATTAGGGTGAATTTTATTCCTTGAAGGATTATATACAAGGAGGATTATCTCTCAGTGCTTCGAATGAAGCTTTATCACAAGCCAAGAAAATCGAAAAAAGCCTTCGAAATTCTAAAACATGGCCAAGTAAACTCATCAGAAGAGTCAAACCTGCCTGACCAAGTGTTCCTGAACTCCCTAAACTACCAACCAAAAATAATATGGAGCAACAACGCTTCTATTCGACAAAAAAGAAGCACGTCATCGCAGTCTGTCAAAACATTACATGAATTTATAATTAACTTGTATTTGATGCACGTTAGTGACTTTTAAACTCAATTTTTATTAACAAATTAGGTACTTATTTATTAACAAATTATTGTTCTTTTGTAAAGTTAATTTCAGCCTTAAAATTACATGCTTTTAGCGATAAGGTGATAGTTGATAAGGAAAACTTGTCATCCGATATTATTATTTTATTATACAAGTCATATGAACAAATCGATATTGTCCGCATTTATAATGAAAAATAAATCTTTTTTCTCTTCATTTCACTAAAATTATGTTGCCATGAACGTGTAAGAAGAAAAAAGATTACGGATCTCGATGTTGCTACGTCAAAACTAGTTTTAAGAGTTTGAACAGAATTTTTATATGAGCCGAAAGGTATGTTTAAATAAATAAATATATATATATATATATACTCTCGTTGTAATATTTTTTTTCATATATTAATAGAGGTAATTATTTTTGTGACCTATTATTTCTACACATTTGTTTGGTGCGTTTTTATTTGAAAAATAGTTTTAGGAATTGTAGATTTCTTAATTTTATAAACAATATTATTGTAAAATAAATTCTCCAAAATTGAAACGAACCAAAGAGATTTGTAGATAATCTTTCAAGGAATAAGATTCACCCTTATAAGACATTAGGATTAAATAAGAATTGCAACTTTACCTAATGAGAAAGCAAAAATATAAATCTCTAAATAACTTGGTATTAGTATTACCTACTTTGTGCACGGAAAAAATAAGTTGTCGAAACTTTGCTTGACTAGTCAACCATTCTAGGATAGGCCACTTTTTTTTATAATCTCGTATAATTTTGATTAAAGAACCGCAGACTTCATCGAGAAAGTGAAAAAAGTCATCGAATTATTGGAGGACAATCTAGTAACATCAGTTTTCGAATTTGTATTAAGCAGATTTTGACAAATTTCTAGACAAGCATTCAATTTTTCATAAAAAGTCCTCCAGATTCCACAAGATTTGGAATACAAAAACTCTAGCACAGAAACGAATAACTGATTGATAAGTTGCCGAAGAATTCGTTGACTGTCTTCTACATATCTATGTATTCACAATGTACAGTCACATTTAGTGACGCTCAGGTGAAGTGCTAAATGTATAAGTCTGAATGGAGTCGCGGTCACCGGCAATGAACAAATGAGCGCGGATTTAAATTTGGCTCTTCACTGGGATTTGTGCAAAATATTCAATATGTTAAGTTAGCCATGGGGTATAATTGCTAGGGATAAGTTGCGTTCGATGCGTCATAGACATAGATTTTAGGTGGTTCGAATCCCGCCGCAAAATTTGTTTCGATTTTTCATAGGTTCGTGTGTATCTGTAAAAATAAATATAACTTGAGCGTGAGTCTATGTGAATAAAAATATAGTAAATATAACCGCGAAATATATATTTTTTCAACTTGGCTACACTGTTGTCTAAAAACTCGTTAGGAGTCATCGAAAGTTTCATTGACTGGCTTTGAAGCATTATTGTATCAGTGTTTCAAGAACTATTCCTCTGGTCTTCACATTTTCATTGAAATTATTTTGTACTTTCGACAACTCTTTCTACCTTTTAAACATGTATCAATCAAGGTTTGTAAGACGATTCTTCCAATTCATGACGTTTAACCCTATCCTGGAGTGGTTGACTCAGTCATTCAAAAATTCAACAGCTAATTTTTTCCGTGTGTGGCAGGGCGTTTAACATTTTCGTTGATCCTTGCAACCAGCGTAATGCCTGTTGTGTTATACAGTGTACTGTAACGCGAAGAGGAAAAGTTCGAACCGCTTGAACACTGCTGCTCCCGGGCTCATTGGCTGAGCGCGCATAGTGGTTTCAGTAGTGGGGGGCACGGCACGGACTGGAGGGATCCGCTCGTATTTGTGTGGAAGTTGAGGTTAGGTGGGTTTGAGGTTTGTGACAGGGTGGGAGGACCAGGTTGGTCGTAGCGTGTCGTAGCAGGGCAGGGTTGAGAGGGAGAAAGGCGAGGCAGGTAGACGCGACGGTAGATGGAGACAGAGAACGATAGAAGGCGGGATTGTTTGAATTGGATTAATGGCTAGCGGAGCGAACACTTGTAAGGAAAGTAGGGATTTGGATCAGGAAGTTTTTAGTACACCGAAAGGGGAGAACAAAGAAAGGAGGGCAAGGGGAAAGTATCGTAAAACAGTAGAAAAGGATAGATTGAGGGCGAAAAGCGTGGGATCAATTGAGGCATTCTTTAAAAGGAAGAGAGAGGAGCGGGGAAGCAGTGAAGACAAGGAAGTTATAGGGGCAAGCTTGAAAAATCCAAAAATGGATGAGAAAAATAAGGAGACAGAAAGAGACAGAGCTGAGGATAAAGATCAGATCGAAAAGGAAAGATTGAAAGAAACGCGCAAAATGATGATAGAAGTAATGGGGATGTATGAAGAAAAGCAGGAGAAAAGGGTGGAGGAAATAAGAAGAGAAATTAGACAGGAAATGGCCGAGCTTAGGAAAGAAATGAGGAAATGGGAAGAAGTCAGGGAAAAGTTAGAGAAAAGAATGCAGATGTTGGAGCAAAGACTAGAAAAGAAGGAAGAGCCTAAGAAAAAGGTAGAGGAGTTGGAAAGTAGAATAACAAAAATTGAAAGCTCAAACCATGAGTTTGGAGGTGGGGAAAGTGGGGAAAAGGAGAAGGAAAGGCTGAGAAAAATAGAGCAAAGGATAGAAAAAAAGAGAGAGAAGAAAGAAAAAGAAACATAGTGATAAAGGGTCTAAGATTAGAGGGGAAGGAGCTGAGGGAAGGAGTGGAAGAAGTACTAAAAAGGATTGATGCCAAGGTAGAGATAGAGGAAGTGCGAAGTATAGGAAGGGAAGAGCGAAGAGTTGAGAGAATGGTATTAGTAAAACTAAAGAAATGGGAACATAAGAGGGAAGTGATGACGAAGAAGAGGGTGTTATATGGTAGCTCGGAAAGAATCGAGGATGATTTGACATTGGTAGAAAGGAACATGCAGTATAAATTAAGGAAAATAGCGGAAGAGGAAAGAAAAAAAGGAAAAAGAACATGGGTTAAGTATGGGAGAATACAGATAGAAGGTGTATGGTGGAATTGGGATGAGGACAGGGAAGATTTAGTAAAAAATGAGGTATCGGGAAACTAGGAGAGAAAGGAACAGGAAGTAAAGAAATAAGAAATAGTGAGAAACCAAAAGAAACAAGAAACGAAAGTAGGGAAGAATGGAGGATATGCTACTGGAATATAGCAGGCTTAGAAAGAAAGGATAGGGAGTTTATGAGAAATTTGACGCAATGGGATGTAGTTGTAATGATGGAGACGTGGCTAGATGAAAAGGGATGGGAAAGAGTAAGGGGAAGATTACCAAGAGGTTACAAATGGCAGGTTCAAAATGCAAAGAGGAAGAATAAAAAGGGCAGAGCAATGGGAGGAATGGTGATGGGAGTAAGGAACGAATGTATAACAGAGAATGATAAAAAAGAGTTGAAAGAACATAAAGAAGGATTAATAGTAGAAGAGATAAATATGGGAGGAGAGAGGTGGAAGATAGTGGGGGTTCATGTGAACGGTGATATGCAGGAAAAATCAGAGGATATGAGAGAACTGATGGAAGAAAATAACCATGAGAGTGTGCTAATAATAGGAGGTGATTTGAATGCGAGAACAGGAGATAGAGGAGGAAAGGAATGGGATGGAGAGCGAGGAAGAAAATCCAAAGACAAGATACTGAATGGGGAGGGAAAGAAGTTGTTGAAGAGCCTAGGGGAGATGGGATGGTTTATCCTAAACGGAAGTATAGAGGGGGATGAGGAAGGTGAATTTACACGTTCAGGAGGAGAGAGGGGAACGGTAATTGATTATGTGGTAGTGGACGACGAAGTAAGAGAGAAGGTTAAGAGACTAGAGGTGGGCAACTACATAGATTCGGATCACTTTCCCATAATAGTGACGGTAGAGGGGGAAATGAGTAATAACAAAAACGCTAAAAAGGAAGCAAAAGTGAAAAGAGCAGGAAGAGGGGATTGGTCAATGGAAGGTAAAGAACAGTTTAAAGAAAAAGTCAGGAAGATCAAAATGGGGGAAGGAAATTTAAACGAGGAAATGGAAATAATGGTAGGAGAAATAAAAGAAGCATTAGAGTGCACAAGCAAAAAAAAAGTTAGTGAAGGAGGGGATAGGAGTGGATGGGATGAAGATTGTAAACAGAAGAAGAAGGAAGTGAGAAAGGTATTAAGAAAATGGAGAAAAGGGACAAGTAGTGGAGAAGAATATAGGAGAAAAAAGAAGGAGTATACTGAGTTGTGTGATCAAAAAAAAGAGGAAGAAAATAAAAGGTTTGAAGAAGAAGCGGAGAAGGCTAGGACGGAAGAAGAGGTTTGGAAGGTGGTAAATAAAGAGAGAAGAAGAAGGAAAAGAGTAAACCAGGATATTGAGATGATAGAATGGAAAAAATATTTTATGGAATTACTAGGAGGGGTAGAGAGGAAAGTTAGGAAAGGAGGGAGAGATGGTAGGGAAACAGATGAGGAGGAGGACATTACAAGAGAGGAAATAGTCAAGGTATTAGGGATGATGAAAGATGGAAAGGCACCTGGTATAGATGAGATTCCAAATGAAGTATGGAAATATGGGGGGACAGAATTAGAGGAATGGGCATGGATAATGTGCAATAGAGTATGGGGAGGAGAGGGGTGGCCAGAGTTATGGAAAGAAGGAGTAGTGATACCAATAGTCAAGAAAGGCACAGGAAAGGAGGCTAAAGATTATAGAGGAGTGACACTAATGCCAACACTGTATAAAGCATATGTGACTGTTTTATCGGAGAGGTTAAAAAAAGAAGTTGTGGAGAAAAAGATAGAGCCACCGAATCAGACAGGGTTTAGAAAAGGGATGGGGGTAATGGACAATATATGTGTTCTGAACTACTTAGTAAATAAGAGGATTAAAAGGGAGAAAGGGGCAATGATAGCAGTGTTCGTGGACTTGAAGGCGGCGTTTGACTCATTAGACCGAGGCGAGATAGGAAAAGTTATGGTGAAAAAGGGGATAAGACAGGGATTAATAAATAGAGTATCGGAAATTTTTAGAGAGACAAAAAGCAAGGTAAAGGTAGGAGAGCAAGTGGGAGATAGTTTCTGGTTGGTGAGAGGGGTAAGGCAAGGATGTCCTCTGAGCCCGCTTTTATTTAATATATTAATATCAGACTTGGAAGAAGAAATGAAGAGAAAAGGGTGGGGAGGAGTTAGGATAGGGAACGAAAAGATATATACACTGGCGTACGCAGACGATATAGTGTTGATGGCAGAAGATGAAGAAGGGATGGCGGGCTTAATTACCGGATTAGAGAAATACTTAGATGGAAAAAAGTTGAATTTAAATGTAGAAAAGACAAAGATAATGAGGTTTAGAAAAGGAGGGGGAAGAAAAAAAGAATGGACGGGAAAATGGAAGGGAAAAAAATTAGAAGAAGTAAAAGAGTTTAAGTATCTGGGATATACCTTGCAAGCAAATGGAGATCATAGAGCTCATATAAGAGAAAGGATAAAAAAGGCAGCAGGGATAATGAAACAGATATGGGGAATAGGAAAAAGAAGATTTAAAAAAAATTGGAGAAGGAGAATGTGGTTATTCGATACGCTGGTATGGCCGGTATTAGGTTATGGAGCAGAGATATGGGGATGGAAAGAAAGGAAAGAGATTGAAAGTTTACAAGAAAGGTATATAAGGTGGACGCTAGGGGTAGACTGGAGGACACCGGGATATATGGTGAGAGAAGAAGCGCAAAGGGATAAATTAAGTACTAGAGCAGGAAAGAGGGCATGGAATTTTGAGACGAAGCTGAGAGAGGGAAAGGGAGGGGAGTTAGCGAGAAAGTGTTTGATGGAGGTAGAAGAAAGGAGAGGGAGGACGATTGAATTAACGAGATGGGAGGAAGAAAGGAGGGAGTTTTTTAAGGCTAGAGATATAAAAGACGGGACTGGAGTCAACTATGAAGAAGTGGAAAAAAGGGAGAGAGAAAGATAATTAATAGAAAGATGGGGGATGATTGAGGAATCAAAATATAATATATGGTATAAGATGATAAAAAAGGAAGGAGTACCAAAGTATTTAGAAAAGGGATGGGGAGAGAAAAGATGGACAAGAATAGCCAGATTTAGATTGGGAAACGAGGTAAGGGCAAGTATGTATTGGGAAAAGAAAGATAACAGGAAGTGCAGAATATGTGAATGGGAAGAGGAAACATGGGAGCATGTATGGGAAGGATGTAGGAGAGGAATGGAAGATAAAGGAAGCTGGCAAGAGAATGTGGTAAAGATTCTAGGGGAGGATGGTTTGGGGGAAGAGTGGATGAAGGAGTTAGAGGATGCTAGGGGAGTAATTGAAAAAGAATGAAAGAATGGATGCAAAAAATGGTAAAATGGAGGTACAAGAGAAGTGAAAGAAAAAGGAAATGGAATTTGCTTAAATAAGAAGCGTAAAGATTGTAAGTAATGATTATGTAATAGCATAAGTAGATTAAGATGCGTTTGCGTTACCGCTCTCTCTCTCTCTCTCTCGCTTGCACTCTCGCTTTCGATCACTCGCTCACTCGTTCGCTAACACGTCCCAAATTGCGCTATCGTCGAAATTAGATTTAAGGCGTTCGATATAAGATTTTATGTAAATAGGTGTAAATAACTGTAAATAGTAAGGATAAGATTTTATAAAACATGTAGAAGGAAGTGCTGTAAGAAATGGAAGTCATGTAAACCCTTAGGGGACACATTATGAATAAAGAAATTAATTTAAATTCGGTTAAAAATTTGTCGTATTTGGTAGAAAATTAATCTTTCTGGTTGAAAATTAAACTATTTCTCAAAAATTTATTTTTTAGTTTTTCTGGTTTTAGTTAAAAATTCCTCTCTTCGGTTGAAAATTTAATTATTTTAATAAAAATTAGTTGCTTTTTCGTTGAAAATTTATTTTTAAATGCAGATTTAACTACTCCAGTGGAAGATTCTTCAATTTAGTTGAAAATTCATCTCCTTGTTTAAAATTGGACTATTTTGCTGAATATTCGATATTTTTGTAATAAATTAATTTTTCACAATGAAAAATCAAGTGCTTCATTTTGGTAGAAAATTTATATTTTTCATTTGAAAATTCAACTGCTTGGTTAAAAATTCATGTATTATTTTCAAATTCGCCTTTTTTGGTAGAAAATTAATTTTCTCGGTTGAAAATGTATGATTTTGGTTTAAAATTCAATCATTTGGTTGAAAATTAATCTGATTTATCGAAAACTAATCTTCTCGGTTAGAATTGTATTTTTGTGTGGAAATATTAATTTTTTAGTTAAAACATATTCCACTTTGAAGAGAATTCAACAATTTTGTGAACTTTTCAACAAATTTCAATTTTGGCAAATATCAACTCTAAAAAATTTCATTGAAATGACATTTTTTTAATCGAATTTTCGCAAAAATTATTAGGAAGAATGTAATGATGATAATAAACAACCTTAAATATTTCTCCCTCAAAATGTTTTTGTTTTTTCGAAATCGATTTACTCAGAAAAAAATCTTATTCGAAATTATGGAAATTCTGACTTTTGACTTTCAAATTTTGGATATTCCAATCTATAATTTGTTGAAAATATAAAATTCTACTTTGACTAATTTTCTTAGAACTTCATAATTATTTAAAATTTTCTTTAAAAATATGCATAGTATTTTTTTTTAATTGCAATAAAATATTCTCGTACATTTCGAGATAAATCTGTGCTGAAAAAATTCCTTTGATAACAATGTTTTATTTTTGGAATTTTATTAAATAAATAATATTCACTACAAGCGATATTTTTAATTTCTCCAATTCGGACAAATGAAAAATCCCGGAAAATAAAATTCCCGAATATAAACAATAAAAATATTGTTTTTCAAGAAATAGTACTTATTTAATATGAATAAAATAATGAAATATATTTATCAAAGGTAATTTTTTTAGTTTACATTTTTTTCTAATTATTTGTCGAATTTATAATAACAATAATTGAAAAAAGTATATATATATATATATATATATATATATATATTTCTAGATGAGATTTTGTCTAATGTATATGGTATTTTTCAACAATTTCAAAAAAAAAAAGGTTCTCGAAAACTGAATTTTTTATTGCGAAAATAAATGAAAAGAAATCTGTGCAAATTTTCTTCGATAATAATATTGGTTTTTTGTATTTTAAATAAATAAATTATATTTATGGAAAAAAATTCAATTATTCAAATTGGGTTTACTGAAAAATCCCAAAAATTAAAATTCCCGATAGTTTCAGATTACCGAAATATAAATTTCCCGAATTTAAACAACTACCAAATTGTTTTTTTCGATATTCTTTATTTTAAAAAATTACAATAATCAAATATTTTTCTCTAAGAAATTTTTTTAATATTTAAAGCTTTTTGAAATTTTTTTGTGAATTTAAAACAATTGTGTAAAAAATTGTATAAAAAAAATTAATTCAAAAACAGGAAGGCTTGAACGGAAAAAAAAATTCTTTCTGAATTTTTCCCGCATCTAAGAACATTTTCCGAACAAACTTTTCAAGATTTAATTCAGCACTGATTTATCTTGAAATTTCTTTCGAATTTTTTTCTGAATTAAAAATTCAATTTTTCTGGCCTCTTTTTTTTGTTTTGCAAATTTTCTGTCGGGCATTTTATTAGTCGCGAATTTTCTAATTCAGAAATTTTACAGTCCTGAATTTTATTTTTTATTATTTTACAATAAAAATTTCATTGTGTTTTAATAATTAATTATTAATTATTAAATTATCATTTATTATTTATCCATTCTTCATTATTATTATCATCCATTAGTTTATTTATTATGCATTTTATTACATTATTCTATTTATTATTATTAATCATCAATTAATTTTATTTTTTCGAATTTTTCAGTCGTCCCGAAAAAATGTTAGAGAATACTGTTGAAATGTTTTTTTTTAAATTAAGGTATTTTTAAAATTTAATTTTGAATAAGTTTTTCAAAGATAGTTCCTTTTGATCCGTAATTAATAAAAGTACTTTCTAGAGTTTATATGTCCTCAGCGAGTTTGCACTGAAGGCAATCAGTCAATTAGTCGAGTAGGAATTAGCACAGGTTGAAAGCCCAATTAAAGTCACGATGAGTGAAATCAGGATTCGAATCGATATTCGCTTAATATAGTTAAAAAATATTTCTTCTTTATTTTATAATAGCAAATTTGGAAAAATTAAAAAAGCTTAATTTATTTCAAAAATTTGAAAATCTAATTTAAATTTGACTTTAATAAAATATCATTAATGCTGAATTAACCCCTGTTGAAAGCGTACTTTTACCATAAGATGACGAAAAATTTTGGTTAATATTCAATTTTTTTACGATTTAAAAAAAAAGTAATCGGAAACAATCTTTTAGAACCTGGAATAGTTCACTATTATTTACTTTTACCAAATTAAAAAATATATATTAATTTCATTTATTGTTTCCACCCATATTTAAGAAAAATTATGTTTAAATGAAGATCTAAAGTTGATTATTTTTTATATTTTAATTGCCTTTTTTCTTTGCTTAAAAATTATCTTGAAAAAATGTTCAGTTTCTGAAACGACACATAAAAAATTATTTAATATAAAATAATTATATTTATATTATATGATTATATAAATATATAATTATTGATTGTTTTTATTTAATTTTGAATTTAATAAAATATTCAATCAAATTTGTAGATTTAAAATATTTGAGTGAATAAAATTTAATATAAAATATTTATCTAAAAGGATAGTCAGAAGATTTCCTGAGCGTAAAGTAAAAAAAAAATTAAATTAAAATGCCTCGAGGCCGAAACCAAAAAAAGTCAAACCCAAAAAAGAATTTGCTTGATATATTACACATATACCGGTCACATAAAAAAATCGATTAAACAAAATTTAACGGACATCAAAAAATACATCTTTGAATTTGAAAAAATTTTTTGATACAGCCAAAAAATTCTCGAGAACAAAATCTGATTGAAAATGTAATTTTTTTAATTATCATGTTTTTCTAGTCAGAATAATCAATTTTTGGTTCATTATTAAAAATCTTTTGATGCAAATTAATATTTTTCAATTTGTATATATCTATTTTGGTTTTCTCGGAAATGGTTTGTTCAAAAATTCTTATGGGTAAAAGACGTATTTTTTTGTTCCAAATAATTCATTGAAACGACCGATATTTGCGAAATAAATCAAGAGAGAAAACCCTTGAAGATTTTTTGATTTTTTTTTCGTGGGAAAAAATGAAAAAATCAAAACTCCAGGAAATTTCCATTTTAAAAATTTGTTTCTCACGCTACACCCTAATCAACGAGTAATTATTACAGTTATGAATTATAGTGATAAATTAAAATTATAAATTAAAATTTTAAGTTTCAATCATAAATTATAATTATAAATTATAATAATAAATTAGAATTATAAATTATAATTATAAATCATGATTACAAATTATAATTATTAATTACAATTGTAAATTATGATTATAACTTATAATCATAAACTATAATTAGCAATAATGATTGCTGATAGTTGTCGACTAATTGAGATAAAACTTTAGGCGGAAGATTTTAGTAAAAAACTGTTGGTAAAAAAAATTATCGTAAAATTAACTAATCATGGAGATAATTAATCTCCTTAATTGAAAAAAATAAATAAATAAATAAAAAATTAATAAATTAATAAATTAATTTGAAAAAAAAATTAAATAATTAATAAATCATGGAGATAATAATCAGCAAGAATAATTGCAAATTATAATTTTTAATCATAATTTATAATTACAAATTTTAATAATAAATATTATAACTAGTTAATTTTACCATAATAATGTATCTGTGAATTTCATTTATTATATTATTTCTAATTGAAAATTTAACTGAGTGTATCTCGACACGAAACAGTTCAAGTTTCATCAGTTTATTACAATTTTTATTTACCCAGTAAATTTGCCCTCACGGCAATGAGTCAGCAGGTACATACTAAATTAGGAGATACGACAACTATTATCAGATTCAAAGTAAGAATTTTAATTCTATAATAATATGATCAAATTAGTAACAAAAAGTCGTATGTTTTCGAAATTAGAGAAAAAATCAGTCGAAGTTCGAATATGAGGGGTCAGAGGTCAAAGTTCAGTGATTGCATGTCAAAGGTCAAATGTCAAAGTTGAGTAGTAATAGACCAGGGTCAGATATCAAGGGTTAGGGGTTACGTGTCACGTGTAGACGGTATTAGGTCATGGGTCAAAGTTCAAGAGCCAAGAGTCGCGCTACAGGTCAAAAGTCAGAAGTCAAGGATCAGGAGTCAAAATTCGAAGCTTGAAGTCCAGATATTAATATTTTATGTAACAGATGTCAAGGGTTGGGGATCAAAATTCAATGGTTAAATCTCGGATTTCAATAGCGGAGTAGTTAGAAGTTCAAAGGTGAAATAAAAGGTTCAAGGTTCGAAGTTCAAAAGTTTGAAGTCAAGGATCAGGTGTCAAAGTTCGAAGATTAAAGTCCAGATTTCTATAGTTCAAGGTTCCAGTGTCAAGGGTCGAGGGTTTAAATGAGATATCTGAAGCTCAGATTTCAAAATCACAGTTGTTAGAGGTTCAAAGGTCAAGAAGAAGGTTCAAGGTTCAAAGTTGAGAGGTGAGACGTCATAAATGAGTAGTATTAGACCAGGTTTCAGGTTTCAGGTTTTAAGGGATCAGAGTTAAATGTCATAGGTGAAGACTGAAGGGTGATAGGTCATGTGTCAAAGGTCAAGACGTAAGAGGAGCCATAGGTCAATGCTTACATATGAAGAAATAAGTGTCAAAATTCGGAACTTAAAGTTGAGATTTCAATATTTCAAGAAGGAGATGTCAACAGTCTGGCGTTGGGGGGTCATTGGGGAAAAAGTTTGAAGGTAAAGGGCAGACGTCAAAGTTCAGGGGTTAAAGTTTGAAGTTTAAAAATATAGGTCATACGTCAAAGGTGAGTAGTAATAAACCTTGCGTCTGATTCCAAGGGGTTTCGGTTAAATGTCAAAGGTGAAGGATAATAGGTCATCGGTCAAAGCTCAAGGACCAAGAGTGAGGCATCGTAGGTCAATAGTAAGAGGTCAAAATGCAAAGATTAGAGACCAGATTTCAATAGTTCAAGGGTCAGGATAAAACTCGAAGTTCAACGCTCAGATTTCAATGTCTCAGTTTTCAGAATGTCAATGGTGAAAGAAAACTGACAAAATTCATAGGTTGAAGATCAGACGTCAAAGTTGAGGGGACAAGGGTCAAAGTTGAGGGGTAAGGGTCAAAGTTCAAAGGTCAGACGTCAGAGGTGAGTAGTAAAATACCAGGTGTTAGGTGTCATGGATTTAGGGTTCAATGTCACGGGGTGAAGCGCAATGGATCATAGGTAAAATGTCAAGGGCCATGAGTGATGTGTCGTAGGTCAATTCTGAGATGTCAATGAATAGAGGTCAAAATTCAAAGGTTGAAATTCCAATCTCAGTAGTTCCAGATACAGATGTCAAGGGTCTCGGGTTGGGGGTCATGGAGGACAAAGTTCAAAGGTTGAAGGTCAGATGTCAACAGAGAGGGGTCAAGGTTAAAGTTTAAAAGTTGAAGGTATGACGTCAAATGTGAGAAGAAATAGAGAAGATGTCTTATTTCAGGAGTTTAGGGTTGTGTGTAAAAGGTGAAGGGTGATAGGTCAGGGCTCAAAGCTCAAGGGCGAAGAGTGAGGCAACGTAGATCAATGGTAAGATATCAAGGATTAGAGATTCGAATTTTGATGTTAAAGTTCGGATTTCAATGTTTCAGGGGTCAGAAGATAAATGGTCAAAGATAGCGGACAAAGTTCATAGGTTAGAGGTCAGATTTCAAAGGTCGGAGGTCAAGGGTAATAGGATAAAGATCAGACGTCAAATGTGAGTAGTAATAGACCAAGGGTCAGGTTTCAAGGGTTTGTGGTTAAATGACATAGGTGAAGGGTGATAGGTCATTTAGACATCCTAGGTCAAAGGTCAGAAGATAAATGTTGGGTGTCATCATTCAAGGACCAGGAGTCAAAATACAAAGGTTAAAACTCAGATTCTTATAGTTCAATGGTCAGAAGGTCAAACGTCGAAGAATGGGTCGAATTTCAGTAGTTATAGGTCAGAGGTTAAATTTGGGGGTCGAGGGTCAACTGACCGTCGTCGTAGAAAATTTTCATTAAAATCAAATTATTAACAGTTATATAATTCATGTAATATATTATTTAATCTATATTGAAATGACATTTACTGAGATGAATTGAAACTTGAAATTGCTCTCGAAACTTTTTGTCTCTCGAGTCTAAAGACTTTTTTCAAGTCCTCGAAGAAGCAAAAGCCAATGGTACTTGAAATCTCTAGTAGTCTCGTGGTTTAAGGAATCTTTTGTAATCAAGGAATCTTTTGTGACAAACTTCTTAAAAGGGTCTTAAACATCTTCAGTGTTGGTTGTTTAAAAATAGTTAATTTGCACCATTCAGTGTTTTCCAAATCCTCTCTCTTATTATTTTTGTAAATAGAATAAATGTTTTTAAATTATTTATTTTATCGATATTTTCAAGTTATTTATTTTGTATTTTGGATTATAATGGTTGAATTTTAATAATGAAGAATTAAACGAATAACAATTTTTCAAGAATTTTAAAAATAAGTGTTCAATGAAAAATAACGATTTTCCGAGAACGTAGTAAATTTTGGGTCGAAGAAATGAATTTCAAAATGAAATTAAGAATCTTCTACTGAAATGTTTAAATTTTCAGTGTAAAAAATTAACTTTTATATCGAAAAAAGCTAATTTTAAACATAATAGTTTTAATTTTTAACCGAAAAGCTGATTTGTCAAGCAAAAATATTAATCTTCAACTGGAAAAGATGACTTTCAGATAAAATAATAAATTTTAAGATAAAATTTTAATAATAAATGGAATGGTTATAGTTTAAATTTAAAAAAACTAATTTTAAATCAAAAATACGAACTTTCAAGAAAATATATAATTTGTCAACCAAACAATTTTCAACTAAAATCAAGAATCTTTAACAACAAAACTGAATTGTAACAAAGTAGTTCGACTTACAATCGAGTAGTTGAAATTTCGACTGAAAACGGAATGGTTAAATTTTTAGTTACAGAAATGAATTTACAGCAAAACAGAAACGAATTTTCAATATCATAATTAAATTTTCAACTCGAAAAATATTAATTTTCGACCAGAATAGTTAAATTTTCACCTAAAAAGGCGAATTTTTGACAAAAAAGTTGAATTTTCAATTTAAAAAATTAAGAAATCATAAATTTTCAACGAAGTAGATTGATTTTCGACCAAAAATGGTATAGTTAAATTTTCAGCGAATAAAATTAATTTTTAACAAAAAAAAACATTTTCAAAAAATGTGGATTAAATGTGGATTACCCTAGATTTTAGATTCAATAATCTGGATTGCAATCTACGTTAAAGCGGATTACAAGTGGATTACGGCTGATCATATTTGGATTAATTTGTATAACAAGTGAATTATTTGAATTACCAAAATTATTCCAAATTTCCGGGATTACAAGTGGATTACCGTAGAATAATTCGAATTACGATTGGATTACACGAATAAGAAGTAGATTAATCTGGATTACAAGTGGATTATTTGAAGTACCTAAATTATTACGAATCCTGTGGATTACAAATGGA
>CAKNXH010082909.1:0-16674 GCA_932178445.1 Andricus quercusramuli
CACTGTAAAATTCCCAAATTGGAAAATTCCCAAAAGAATGAAATTCCCTGATAATGAGATTGCCAAATAATGAAATTTTTTGAATGGAAAATTCCCAAATATTAAAATTCCCAAATTGGAAGATTCCCAAAGAATAAAATTCCCTAATAATTAGATTCCCAAATAATAAACTTTTTGAAATGGAAAATTCCCAAATAATAAAATTCCCAAATTGGAAAATTCTCCAATAAGAAATTTTCGAATAATAAAATTCCCGAAATGGGAGATTCCCGAATAATAAAATTTCCGAATGGGAAAATTCCCAAATAATAAGATTGCCGAATAATAAAATTCCCAAACAGTTTATAATATTACCGAAACTGAAAATTCCCGATTATTAAGGGACGACTAAAAAATCCCAAAAAACACGGACAACACTGTGAAATTCCCAAATTGGAAAATTCCCAAATATTAAATTCCAAAGTTGGAAAATTCTCCAATAAAAAGTTTTCGAATAATAAAATTCCCAAATTGGAAAATTCCAAAATAATAAAATTCCTTAATAATGATATTTCGATACAAATTCGCCTTTTTCAGTAAAAAATTAATCTTCCTCGTTGGAAATTCAGTATTTTGGTTGAAATTTTGACTTTAGGATGAGAAATTATTCTAATTTGTAGGAAATTTAAGAATTTTGTTTAAAAGTCATTTTTTGTTTAAAAACTCAATTGTTCTGTTGTAAAGTTGTCTTTTTGGATTGAAAATTTAACTAACTTGATCGAATAATGCATTTATTTGCTCAAAAATTTTATCATATCGTTGAAAATCGTTTTTTTTTCTAAATTGAAAATTATTCCTTTTTCAATTGAAAATTTAAGTATTCCACTTAAAGATTCTTCATTTTTAGTTGAGAATTCATTTCTTGATTACAAATTTGACTATTTTTTTGAATATTCTATTTTTTTGGAAGATTTATTTTTTGATCGAAACTGTAATCATTTCATTTTTGGTTGAAAATTTATATTTTTTTTTTAGTTGAAAATTCAACTACTTGGTTGAAAGTTGAACTTCTTTGTTAAAAATTAATTTTTCTGGTTGAAGATTCTTGATTTCATTTGAAAAATAATTTGGTTGAAAATTTAACTATTTTGTTGAAAATTCACTTTTATTGGCTGAAAATGAACTTTTTTAACTGAAGATTCAACTTATACATTTTTGATTAGGAGTTTCTCTTTTTCAGTTGAAAATTCAACTGGTTGCTCGAAAATAATTAAATTAATTAAATTAAATTAATTTAAATTTGACTTCCGTTTCCCGCGTGAAAGTGTGTGGCAGTGGTGAAATTTGGTGCTGAGTTTTTCTGATAATTGTGGTGAAATTGGAGGTGAGTGGATTGTGGATGTGTGTAGAGGGGTTCGTTTGTGAGGGATTGATTGAGAGATTAAAAGATTGACAAGGGGGTGAGGATATTTTTGGGAATCAAGACAGATTTGTGTACGAGCGGATCCCTCCAGTCCGTGCCGTGCCCCCCACTCTTCCTGTTCGCATTACACTGTCTGCAAGTATCAACGAAAATGGTAAACGCCTTGCCACACAAAGTAACTAACATTGATACCAAGTTGTTTAGAATTTTATATTTTTACTTTCTCATTAGGTAAAGTTGCAATTCTTATCTAATCCTAATGTCTTATTAGGGTGAATTTTATTCCTTGAAGGATTATATACAAGGAGGATTATCTCTCAGTGCTTCGAATGAAGCTTTATCACAAGCCAAGAAAATCGAAAAAAGCCTTCGAAATTCTAAAACATGGCCAAGTAAACTCATCAGAAGAGTCAAACCTGCCTGACCAAGTGTTCCTGAACTCCCTAAACTACCAACCAAAAATAATATGGAGCAACAACGCTTCTATTCGACAAAAAAGAAGCACGTCATCGCAGTCTGTCAAAACATTACATGAATTTATAATTAACTTGCATTTGATGCACGTTAGTGACTTTTAAACTCAATTTTTATTAACAAATTAGGTACTTATTTATTAACAAATTATTGTTCTTTTGTAAAGTTAATTTCAGCCTTAAAATTACATGCTTTTAGCGATAAGGTGATAGTTGATAAGGAAAACTTGTCATCCGATATTATTATTTTATTATACAAGTCATATGAACAAATCGATATTGTCCGCATTTATAATGAAAAATAAATCTTTTTTCTCTTCATTTCACTAAAATTATGTTGCCATGAACGTGTAAGAAGAAAAAAGATTACGGATCTCGATGTTGCTACGTCAAAACTAGTTTTAAGAGTTTGAACAGAATTTTTATATGAGCCGAAAGGTATGTTTAAATAAATAAATATATATATATATACTCTCGTTGTAATATTTTTTTTCATATATTAATAGAGGTAATTATTTTTGTGACCTATTATTTCTACACATTTGTTTGGTGCGTTTTTATTTGAAAAATAGTTTTAGGAATTGTAGATTTCTTAATTTTATAAACAATATTATTGTAAAATAAATTCTCCAAAATTGAAACGAACCAAAGAGATTTGTAGATAATCTTTCAAGGAATAAGATTCACCCTTATAAGACATTAGGATTAAATAAGAATTGCAACTTTACCTAATGAGAAAGCAAAAATATAAATCTCTAAATAACTTGGTATTAGTATTACCTACTTTGTGCACGGAAAAAATAAGTTGTCGAAACTTTGCTTGACTAGTCAACCATTCTAGGATAGGCCACTTTTTTTTATAATCTCGTATAATTTTGATTAAAGAACCGCAGACTTCATCGAGAAAGTGAAAAAAGTCATCGAATTATTGGAGGACAATCTAGTAACATCAGTTTTCGAATTTGTATTAAGCAGATTTTGACACATTTCTAGACAAGCATTCAATTTTTCATAAAAAGTCCTCCAGATTCCACAAGATTTGGAATACAAAAACTCTAGCACAGAAACGAATAACTGATTGATAAGTTGCCGAAGAATTCGTTGACTGTCTTCTACATATCTATGTATTCACAATGTACAGTCACATTTAGTGACGCTCAGGTGAAGTGCTAAATGTATAAGTCTGAATGGAGTCGCGGTCACCGGCAATGAACAAATGAGCGCGGATTTAAATTTGGCTCTTCACTGGGATTTGTGCAAAATATTCAATATGTTAAGTTAGCCATGGGGTATAATTGCTAGGGATAAGTTGCGTTCGATGCGTCATAGACATAGATTTTAGGTGGTTCGAATCCCGCCGCAAAATTTGTTTCGATTTTTCATAGGTTCGTGTGTATCTGTAAAAATAAATATAACTTGAGCGTGAGTCTATGTGAATAAAAATATAGTAAATATAACCGCGAAATATATATTTTTTCAACTTGGCTACACTGTTGTCTAAAAACTCGTTAGGAGTCATCGAAAGTTTCATTGACTGGCTTTGAAGCATTATTGTATCAGTGTTTCAAGAACTATTCCTCTGGTCTTCACATTTTCATTGAAATTATTTTGTACTTTCGACAACTCTTTCTACTTTTTAAACATGTATCAATCAAGGTTTGTAAGACGATTCTTCCAATTCATGACGTTTAACCCTATCCTAGAGTGGTTGACTCAGTCATTCAAAAATTCAACAGCTAATTTTTTCCGTGTGTGGCAGGGCGTTTAACATTTTCGTTGATCCTTGCAACCAGTGTAATGCCTGTTGTGTTATACAGTGTACTGTAACGCGAAGAGGAAAAGTTCGAACCGCTTGAACACTGCTGCTCCCGGGCTCATTGGCTAAGCGCGCATAGTGGTTTCAGTAGTGGGGGGCACGGCACGGACTGGAGGGATCCGCTCGTATTTGTGTGGAAGTTGAGGTTAGGTGGGTTTGAGGTTTGTGACAGGGTGGGAGGACCAGGTTGGTCGTAGCGTGTCGTAGCAGGGCAGGGTAGAGAGGGAGAAAGGCAAGGCAGGTAGACGCGACGGTAGATGGAGACAGAGAACGATAGAAGGCGGGATTGTTTGAATTGGATTCATGGCTAGCGGAGCGAACACTTGTAAGGAAAGTAGGGATTTGGATCAGGAAGTTTTTAGTACACCGAAAGGGGAGAACAAAGAAAGGAGGGCAAGGGGAAAGTATCGTAAAACAGTAGAAAAGGATAGATTGAGGGCGAAAAGCGTGGGATCAATTGAGGCATTCTTTAAAAGGAAGAGAGAGGAGCGGGGAAGCAGTGAAGACAAGGAAGTTATAGGGGCAAGCTTGAAAAATCCAAAAATGGATGAGAAAAATAAGGAGACAGAAAGAGACAGAGCTGAGGATAAAGATCAGATCGAAAAGGAAAGATTGAAAGAAACGCGCAAAATGATGATAGAAGTAATGGGGATGTATGAAGAAAAGCAGGAGAAAAGGGTGGAGGAAATAAGAAGAGAAATTAGACAGGAAATGGCCGAGCTTAGGAAAGAAATGAGGAAATGGGAAGAAGTCAGGGAAAAGTTAGAGAAAAGAATGCAGATGTTGGAGCAAAGACTAGAAAAGAAGGAAGAGCCTAAGAAAAAGGTAGAGGAGTTGGAAAGTAGAATAACAAAAATTGAAAGCTCAAACCATGAGTTTGGAGGTGGGGAAAGTGGGGAAAAGGAGAAGGAAAGGCTGAGAAAAATAGAGCAAAGGATAGAAAAAAAGAGAGAGAAGAAAGAAAAAGAAACATAGTGATAAAGGGTCTAAGATTAGAGGGGAAGGAGCTGAGGGAAGGAGTGGAAGAAGTACTAAAAAGGATTGATGCCAAGGTAGAGATAGAGGAAGTGCGAAGTATAGGAAGGGAAGAGCGAAGAGTTGAGAGAATGGTATTAGTAAAACTAAAGAAATGGGAACATAAGAGGGAAGTGATGACGAAGAAGAGGGTGTTATATGGTAGCTCGGAAAGAATCGAGGATGATTTGACATTGGTAGAAAGGAACATGCAGTATAAATTAAGGAAAATAGCGGAAGAGGAAAGAAAAAAAGGAAAAAGAACATGGGTTAAGTATGGGAGAATACAGATAGAAGGTGTATGGTGGAATTGGGATGAGGACAGGGAAGATTTAGTAAAAAATGAGGTATCGGGAAACTAGGAGAGAAAGGAACAGGAAGTAAAGAAATAAGAAATAGTGAGAAACCAAAAGAAACAAGAAACGAAAGTAGGGAAGAATGGAGGATATGCTACTGGAATATAGCAGGCTTAGAAAGAAAGGATAGGGAGTTTATGAGAAATTTGACACAATGGGATGTAGTTGTAATGATGGAGACGTGGCTAGATGAAAAGGGATGGGAAAGAGTAAGGGGAAGATTACCAAGAGGTTACAAATGGCAGGTTCAAAATGCAAAGAGGAAGAATAAAAAGGGCAGAGCAATGGGAGGAATGGTGATGGGAGTAAGGAACGAATGTATAACAGAGAATGATAAAAAAGAGTTGAAAGAACATAAAGAAGGATTAATAGTAGAAGAGATAAATATGGGAGGAGAGAGGTGGAAGATAGTGGGGGTTCATGTGAACGGTGATATGCAGGAAAAATCAGAGGATATGAGAGAACTGATGGAAGAAAATAACCATGAGAGTAGGCTAATAATAGGAGGTGATTTGAATGCGAGAACAGGAGATAGAGGAGGAAAGGAATGGGATGGAGAGCGAGGAAGAAAATCCAAAGACAAGATACTGAATGGGGAGGGAAAGAAGTTGTTGAAGAGCCTAGGGGAGATGGGATGGTTTATCCTAAACGGAAGTATAGAGGGGGATGAGGAAGGTGAATTTACACGTTCAGGAGGAGAGAGGGGAACGGTAATTGATTATGTGGTAGTGGACGACGAAGTAAGAGAGAAGGTTAAGAGACTAGAGGTGGGCAACTACATAGATTCGGATCACTTTCCCATAATAGTGACGGTAGAGGGGGAAATGAGTAATAACAAAAACGCTAAAAAGGAAGCAAAAGTGAAAAGAGCAGGAAGAGGGGATTGGTCAATGGAAGGTAAAGAACAGTTTAAAGAAAAAGTCAGGAAGATCAAAATGGGGGAAGGAAATTTAAACGAGGAAATGGAAATAATGGTAGGAGAAATAAAAGAAGCATTAGAGTGCACAAGCAAAAAAAAAGTTAGTGAAGGAGGGGATAGGAGTGGATGGGATGAAGATTGTAAACAGAAGAAGAAGGAAGTGAGAAAGGTATTAAGAAAATGGAGAAAAGGGACAAGTAGTGGAGAAGAATATAGGAGAAAAAAGAAGGAGTATACTGAGTTGTGTGATCAGAAAAAAGAGGAAGAAAATAAAAGGTTTGAAGAAGAAGCGGAGAAGGCTAGGACGGAAGAAGAGGTTTGGAAGGTGGTAAATAAAGAGAGAAGAAGAAGGAAAAGAGTAAACCAGGATATTGAGATGATAGAATGGAAAAAATATTTTATGGAATTACTAGGAGGGGTAGAGAGGAAAGTTAGGAAAGGAGGGAGAGATGGTAGGGAAACAGATGAGGAGGAGGACATTACAAGAGAGGAAATAGTCAAGGTATTAGGGATGATGAAAGATGGAAAGGCACCTGGTATAGATGAGATTCCAAATGAAGTATGGAAATATGGGGGGACAGAATTAGAGGAATGGGCATGGATAATGTGCAATAGAGTATGGGGAGGAGAGGGGTGGCCAGAGTTATGGAAAGAAGGAGTAGTGATACCAATAGTCAAGAAAGGCACAGGAAAGGAGGCTAAAGATTATAGAGGAGTGACACTAATGCCAACACTGTATAAAGCATATGTGACTGTTTTATCGGAGAGGTTAAAAAAAGAAGTTGTGGAGAAAAAGATAGAGCCACCGAATCAGACAGGGTTTAGAAAAGGGATGGGGGTAATGGACAATATATGTGTTCTGAACTACTTAGTAAATAAGAGGATTAAAAGGGAGAAAGGGGCAATGATAGCAGTGTTCGTGGACTTGAAGGCGGCGTTTGACTCATTAGACCGAGGCGAGATAGGAAAAGTTATGGTGAAAAAGGGGATAAGACAGGGATTAATAAATAGAGTATCGGAAATTTTTAGAGAGACAAAAAGCAAGGTAAAGGTAGGAGAGCAAGTGGGAGATAGTTTCTGGTTGGTGAGAGGGGTAAGGCAAGGATGTCCTCTGAGCCCGCTTTTATTTAATATATTAATATCAGACTTGGAAGAAGAAATGAAGAGAAAAGGGTGGGGAGGAGTTAGGATAGGGAACGAAAAGATATATACACTGGCGTACGCAGACGATATAGTGTTGATGGCAGAAGATGAAGAAGGGATGGCGGGCTTAATTACCGGATTAGAGAAATACTTAGATGGAAAAAAGTTGAATTTAAATGTAGAAAAGACAAAGATAATGAGGTTTAGAAAAGGAGGGGGAAGAAAAAAAGAATGGACGGGAAAATGGAAGGGAAAAAAATTAGAAGAAGTAAAAGAGTTTAAGTATCTGGGATATACCTTGCAAGCAAATGGAGATCATAGAGCTCATATAAGAGAAAGGATAAAAAAGGCAGCAGGGATAATGAAACAGATATGGGGAATAGGAAAAAGAAGATTTAAAAAAAATTGGAGAAGGAGAATGTGGTTATTCGATACGCTGGTATGGCCGGTATTAGGTTATGGAGCAGAGATATGGGGATAGAAAGAAAGGAAAGAGATTGAAAGTTTACAAGAAAGGTATATAAGGTGGACGCTAGGGGTAGACTGGAGGACACCGGGATATATGGTGAGAGAAGAAGCGCAAAGGGATAAATTAAGTACTAGAGCAGGAAAGAGGGCATGGAATTTTGAGACGAAGCTGAGAGAGGGAAAGGGAGGGGAGTTAGCGAGAAAGTGTTTGATGGAGGTAGAAGAAAGGAGAGGGAGGACGATTGAATTAACGAGATGGGAGGAAGAAAGGAGGGAGTTCTTTAAGGCTAGAGATATAAAAGACGGGACTGGAGTCAACTATGAAGAAGTGGAAAAAAGGGAGAGAGAAAGATAATTAATAGAAAGATGGGGGATGATTGAGGAATCAAAATATAATATATGGTATAAGATGATAAAAAAGGAAGGAGTACCAAAGTATTTAGAAAAGGGATGGGGAGAGAAAAGATGGACAAGAATAGCCAGATTTAGATTGGGAAACGAGGTAAGGGCAAGTATGTATTGGGAAAAGAAAGATAACAGGAAGTGCAGAATATGTGAATGGGAAGAGGAAACATGGGAGCATGTATGGGAAGGATGTAGGAGAGGAATGGAAGATAAAGGAAGCTGGCAAGAGAATGTGGTAAAGATTCTAGGGGAGGATGGTTTGGGGGAAGAGTGGATGAAGGAGTTAGAGGATGCTAGGGGAGTAATTGAAAAAGAATGAAAGAATGGATGCAAAAAATGGTAAAATGGAGGTACAAGAGAAGTGAAAGAAAAAGGAAACGGAAGTTGCTTAAATAAGAAGCGTAAAGATTGTAAGTAATGATTATGTAATAGCATAAGTAGATTAAGATGCGTTTGCGTTACCGCTCTCTCTCTCTCTCGCTTGCACTCTCGCTTTCGATCACTCGCTCACTCGTTCGCTAACACGTCCCAAATTGCGCTATCGTCGAAATTAGATTTAAGGCGTTCGATATAAGATTTTATGTAAATAGGTGTAAATAACTGTAAATAGTAAGGATAAGATTTTATAAAACATGTAGAAGGAAGTGCTGTAAGAAATGGAAGTCATGTAAACCCTTAGGGGACACATTATGAATAAAGAAATTAATTTAAATTCGGTTAAAAATTTGTCGTATTTGGTAGAAAATTAATCTTTCTGGTTGAAAATTAAACTATTTCTCAAAAATTTATTTTTTAGTTTTTCTGGTTTTAGTTAAAAATTCCTCTCTTCGGTTGAAAATTTAATTATTTTAATAAAAATTAGTTGCTTTTTCGTTGAAAATTTATTTTTAAATGCAGATTTAACTACTCCAGTGGAAGATTCTTCAATTTAGTTGAAAATTCATCTCCTTGTTTAAAATTGGACTATTTTGCTGAATATTCGATATTTTTGTAATAAATTAATTTTTCACAATGAAAAATCAAGTGCTTCATTTTGGTAGAAAATTTATATTTTTCATTTGAAAATTCAACTGCTTGGTTAAAAATTCATGTATTATTTTCAAATTCGCCTTTTTTGGTAGAAAATTAATTTTCTCGGTTGAAAATGTATGTTTTTGGTTTAAAATTCAATCATTTGGTTGAAAATTAATCTGATTTATCGAAAACTAATCTTCTCGGTTAGAATTGTATTTTTGTGTGGAAATATTAATTTTTTAGTTAAAACATATTCCACTTTGAAGAGAATTCAACAATTTTGTGAACTTTTCAACAAATTTCAATTTTGGCAAATATCAACTCTAAAAAATTTCATTGAAATGACATTTTTTTAATCGAATTTTCGCAAAAATTATTAGGAAGAATGTAATGATGATAATAAACAACCTTAAATATTTCTCCCTCAAAATGTTTTTGTTTTTTCGAAATCGATTTACTCAGAAAAAAATCTTATTCGAAATTATGGAAATTCTGACTTTTGACTTTCAAATTTTGGATATTCCAATCTATAATTTGTTGAAAATATAAAATTCTACTTTGACTAATTTTCTTAGAACTTCATAATTATTTAAAATTTTCTTTAAAAATATGCATAGTATTTTTTTTTAATTGCAATAAAATATTCTCGTACATTTCGAGATAAATCTGTGCTGAAAAAATTCCTTTGATAACAATGTTTTATTTTTGGAATTTCATTAAATAAATAATATTCACTACAAGCGATATTTTTAATTTCTCCAATTCGGACAAATGAAAAATCCCGGAAAATAAAATTCCCGAATATAAACAATAAAAATATTGTTTTTCAAGAAATAGTACTTATTTAATATGAATAAAATAATGAAATATATTTATCAAAGGTAATTTTTTTAGTTTACATTTTTTTCTAATTATTTGTCGAATTTATAATAACAATAATTGAAAAAAGTATATATATATATATATATATATATATATATATATTTCTAGATGTGATTTTGTCTAATGTATATGGTATTTTTCAACAATTTCAAAAAAAAAAAGGTTCTCGAAAACTGAATTTTTTATTGCGAAAATAAATGAAAAGAAATCTGTGCAAATTTTCTTCGATAATAATATTGGTTTTTTGTATTTTAAATAAATAAATTATATTTATGGGAAAAAATTCAATTATTCAAATTGGGTTTACTGAAAAATCCCAAAAATTAAAATTCCCGATAGTTTCAGATTACCGAAATATAAATTTCCCGAATTTAAACAACTACCAAATTGTTTTTTTCGATATTCTTTATTTTAAAAAATTACAATAATCAAATATTTTTCTCTAAGAAATTTTTTTAATATTTAAAGCTTTTTGAAATTTTTTTGTGAATTTAAAACAATTGTGTAAAAAATTGTATAAAAAAAATTAATTCAAAAACAGGAAGGCTTGAACGGAAAAAAAAATTCTTTCTGAATTTTTCCCGCATCTAAGAACATTTTCCGAACAAACTTTTCAAGATTTAATTCAGCACTGATTTATCTTGAAATTTCTTTCGAATTTTTTTCTGAATTAAAAATTCAATTTTTCTGGCCTCTTTTTTTTGTGTTGCAAATTTTCTGTCGGGCATTTTATTAGTCGCGAATTTTCTAATTCAGAAATTTTACAGTCCTGAATTTTATTTTTTATTATTTTACAATAAAAATTTCATTGTGTTTTAATAATTAATTATTAATTATTAAATTATCATTTATTATTTATCCATTCTTCATTATTATTATCATCCATTAGTTTATTTATTATGCATTTTATTACATTATTCTATTTATTATTATTAATCATCAATTAATTTTATTTTTCCGAATTTTTCAGTCGTCCCGAAAAAATGTTAGAGAATACTGTTAAAATGTTTTTTTTTAAATTAAGGTATTTTTAAAATTTAATTTTGAATAAGTTTTTCAAAGATAGTTCCTTTTGATCCGTAATTAATAAAAGTACTTTCTAGAGTTTATATGTCCTCAGCGAGTTTGCACTGAAGGCAATCAGTCAATTAGTCGAGTAGGAATTAGCACAGGTTGAAAGCCCAATTAAAGTCACGATGAGTGAAATCAGGATTCGAATCGATATTCGCTTAATATAGTTAAAAAATATTTCTTCTTTATTTTATAATAGCAAATTTGGAAAAATTAAAAAAGCTTAATTTATTTCAAAAATTTGAAAATCTAATTTAAATTTGACTTTAATGAAATATCATTAATGCTGAATTAACCCCTGTTGAAAGCGTACTTTTACCATAAGATGACGAAAAATTTTGGTTAATATTCAAATTTTTTAGGATTTAAAAAAAAAGTAATCGGAAACAATCTTTTAGAACCTGGAATAGTTCACTATTATTTACTTTTACCAAATTAAAAAATATATATTAATTTGATTTATTGTTTCCACCCATATTTAAGAAAAATTATGTTTAAATGAAGATCTAAAGTTGATTATTTTTTATATTTTAATTGCCTTTTTTCTTTGCTTAAAAATTATCTTGAAAAAATTTTCAGTTTCTGAAACGACACATAAAAAATTATTTAATATAAAATAATTATATTTATATTATATGATTATATAAATATATAATTATTGATTGTTTTTATTTAATTTTGAATTTAATAAAATATTCAATCAAATTTGTAGATTTAAAATATTTGAGTGAATAAAATTTAATATAAAATATTTATCTAAAAGGATAGTCAGAAGATTTCCTGAGCGTAAAGTAAAAAAAAATTAAATTAAAATGCCTCGAGGCCGAAACCAAAAAAAGTCAAACCCAAAAAAGAATTTGCTTGATATATTACACATATACCGGTCACATAAAAAAATCGATTAAACAAAATTTAATGGACATCAAAAAATACATCTTTGAATTTGAAAAAATTTTTTGATACAACCAAAAAATTCTCGAGAACAAAATCTGATTGAAAATGTAATTTTTTTAATTATCATGTTTTTCTAGTCAGAATAATCAATTTTTGGTTCATTATTAAAAATCTTCTGATGTAAATTAATATTTTTCAATTTGTATATATCTATTTTGGTTTTCTCGGAAATGGTTTGTTCAAAAATTCTTATGGGTAAAAGACGTATTTTTTTGTTCTAAATAATTCATTGAAACGACCAATATTTGCGAAATAAATCAAGAAAGAAAAACTTTGAAGGTTCTTTGATTTTTTTTTCGTGGGAAAAAATGAAAAAATCAAAACTCCAGGAAATTTCCATTTAAAAAATTTGTTTCTTACGCTACACCCTCATCAACGAGTAATTATTACAATTATCAATTATAGTGATAAATTAAAATTATAAATTAAAATTTTAAGTTTTAATCATAAATTATAATTATAAATTATAATAATAAATTATAATTATAAATTATAATTATAAATCATGATTACAAATTATAATTATTAATTACAATTGTAAATTATGATTATAACTTATAATCATAAACTATAATTAGCAATAATGATTGCTGATAGTTGTCGACTAATTGAGATAAAACTTTAGGCGGAAGATTTTAGTAAAAAACTGTTGGTAAAAAAAAATATCGTAAAATTAACTAATCATGGAGATAATTAATCTCCTTAATTGAAAAAAATAAATAAATAAATAAAAATAAAAAATTAATAAATTAATAAATTAATTTGAAAAAAAAATTAAATAATTAATAAATCATGGAGATAATAATCAGCAAGAATAATTGCAAATTATAATTTTTAATCATAATTTATAATTACAAATTTTAATAATAAATATTATAACTAGTTAATTTTACCATAATAATGTATCTGTGAATTTCATTTATTATATTATTTCTAATTGAAAATTTAACTGAGTGTATCTCGACACGAAACAGTTCAAGTTTCATCAGTTTATTACAATTTTTATTTACCCAGTAAATTTGCCCTCACGGCAATGAGTCAGCAGGTACATACTGAATTAGGAGATACGACAACTATTATCAGATTCAAAGTAAGAATTTTAATTCTATAATAATATGATCAAATTAGTAACAAAAAGTCGTATGTTTTCGAAATTAGAGAAAAAATCAGTCGAAGTTCGAATATGAGGGGTCAGAGGTCAAAGTTCAGTGATTGCATGTCAAAGGTCAAATGTCAAAGTTGAGTAGTAATAGACCAGGGTCAGATATCAAGGGTTAGGGGTTACGTGTCACGTGTAGACGGTATTAGGTCATGGGTCAAAGTTCAAGAGCCAAGAGTCGCGCTACAGGTCAAAAGTCAGAAGTCAAGGATCAGGAGTCAAAATTCGAAGCTTGAAGTCCAGATATTAATATTTTATGTAACAGATGTCAAGGGTTGGGGATCAAAATTCAATGGTTAAATCTCGGATTTCAATAGCGGAGTAGTTAGAAGTTCAAAGGTGAAATAAAAGGTTCAAGGTTCGAAGTTCAAAAGTTTGAAGTCAAGGATCAGGTGTCAAAGTTCGAAGATTAAAGTCCAGATTTCTATAGTTCAAGGTTCCAGTGTCAAGGGTCGAGGGTCTAAATGAGATATCTGAAGCTCAGATTTCAAAATCACAGTTGTTAGAGGTTCAAAGGTCAAGAAGAAGGTTCAAGGTTCAAAGTTGAGAGGTGAGACGTCATAAATGAGTAGTATTAGACCAGGTTTCAGGTTTCAGGTTTTAAGGGATCAGAGTTAAATGTCATAGGTGAAGACTGAAGGGTGATAGGTCATGTGTCAAAGGTCAAGACGTAAGAGGAGCCATAGGTCAATGCTTACATATGAAGAAATAAGTGTCAAAATTCGGAACTTAAAGTTGAGATTTCAATATTTCAAGAAGGAGATGTCAACAGTCTGGCGTTGGGGGGTCATTGGGGAAAAAGTTTGAAGGTAAAGGGCAGACGTCAAAGTTCAGGGGTTAAAGTTTGAAGTTTAAAAATATAGGTCATACGTCAAAGGTGAGTAGTAATAAACCTTGCGTCTGATTCCAAGGGGTTTCGGTTAAATGTCAAAGGTGAAAGATAATAGGTCATCGGTCAAAGCTCAAGGACCAAGAGTGAGGCATCGTAGGTCAATAGTAAGAGGTCAAAATGCAAAGATTAGAGACCAGATTTCAATAGTTCAAGGGTCAGGATAAAACTCGAAGTTCAACGCTCAGATTTCAATGTCTCAGTTTTCAGAATGTCAATGGTGAAAGAAAACTGACAAAATTCATAGGTTGAAGATCAGACGTCAAAGTTGAGGGGACAAGGGTCAAAGTTGAGGGGTAAGGGTCAAAGTTCAAAGGTCAGACGTCAGAGGTGAGTAGTAAAATACCAGGTGTTAGGTGTCATGGATTTAGGGTTCAATGTCACGGGGTGAAGCGCAATGGATCATAGGTAAAATGTCAAGGGCCATGAGTGATGTGTCGTAGGTCAATTCTGAGATGTCAATGAATAGAGGTCAAAATTCAAAGGTTGAAATTCCAATCTCAGTAGTTCCAGATACAGATGTCAAGGGTCTCGGGTTGGGGGTCATGGAGGACAAAGTTCAAAGGTTGAAGGTCAGATGTCAACAGAGAGGGGTCAAGGTTAAAGTTTAAAAGTTGAAGGTATGACGTCAAATGTGAGAAGAAATAGAGAAGATGTCTTATTTCAGGAGTTTAGGGTTGTGTGTAAAAGGTGAAGGGTGATAGGTCAGGGCTCAAAGCTCAAGGGCGAAGAGTGAGGCAACGTAGATCAATGGTAAGATATCAAGGATTAGAGATTCGAATTTTGATGTTAAAGTTCGGATTTCAATGTTTCAGGGGTCAGAAGATAAATGGTCAAAGATAGCGGACAAAGTTCATAGGTTAGAGGTCAGATTTCAAAGGTCGGAGGTCAAGGGTAATAGGATAAAGATCAGACGTCAAATGTGAGTAGTAATAGACCAGGGGTCAGGTTTCAAGGGTTTGTGGTTAAATGACATAGGTGAAGGGTGATAGGTCATTTAGACATCCTAGGTCAAAGGTCAGAAGATAAATGTTGGGTGTCATCATTCAAGGACCAGGAGTCAAAATACAAAGGTTAAAACTCAGATTCTTATAGTTCAATGGTCAGAAGGTCAAACGTCGAAGAATGGGTCGAATTTCAGTAGTTATAGGTCAGAAGTTAAATTTGGGGGTCGAGGGTCAACTGACCGTCGTCGTAGAAAATTTTCATTAAAATCAAATTATTAACAGTTATATAATTCATGTAATATATTATTTAATCTATATTGAAATGACATTTACTGAGATGAATTGAAACTTGAAATTGCTCTCGAAACTTTTTGTCTCTCGAGTCTAAAGACTTTTTTCAAGTCCTCGAAGAAGCAAAAGCCAATGGTACTTGAAATCTCTAGTAGTCTCGTGGTTTAAGGAATCTTTTGTAATCAAGGAATCTTTTGTGACAAACTTCTTAAAAGGGTCTTAAACATCTTCAGTGTTGGTTGTTTAAAAATAGTTAATTTGCACCATTCAGTGTTTTCCAAATCCTCTCTCTTATTATTTTTGTAAATAGAATAAATGTTTTTAAATTATTTATTTTATCGATATTTTCAAGTTATTTATTTTGTATTTTGGATTATAATGGTTGAATTTTAATAATGAAGAATTAAACGAATAACAATTTTTCAAGAATTTTAAAAATAAGTGTTCAATGAAAAATAACGATTTTCCGAGAACGTAGTAAATTTTGGGTCGAAGAAATGAATTTCAAAATGAAATTAAGAATCTTCTACTGAAATGTTTAAATTTTCAGTGTAAAAAATTAACTTTTATATCGAAAAAAGCTAATTTTAAACATAATAGTTTTAATTTTTAACCGAAAAGCTGATTTGTCAAGCAAAAATATTAATCTTCAACTGGAAAAGATGACTTTCAGATAAAATAATAAATTTTAAGATAAAATTTTAATAATAAATGGAATGGTTATAGTTTAAATTTAAAAAAACTAATTTTAAATCAAAAATACGAACTTTCAAGAAAATATATAATTTGTCAACCAAACAATTTTCAACTAAAATCAAGAATCTTTAACAACAAATCTGAATTGTAACAAAGTAGTTCGACTTACAATCGAGTAGTTGAAATTTCGACTGAAAACGGAATGGTTAAATTTTTAGTTACAGAATTGAATTTACAGCAAAACAGAAACGAATTTTCAATATCATAATTAAATTTTCAACTCGAAAAATATTAATTTTCGACCAGAATAGTTAAATTTTCACCTAAAAAGGCGAATTTTTGACAAAAAAGTTGAATTTTCAATTTAAAAAATTAAGAAATCATAAATTTTCAACGAAGTAGATTGATTTTCGACCAAAAATGGTATAGTTAAATTTTCAGCGAATAAAATTAATTTTTAACAAAAAAAAACATTTTCAAAAAATGTGGATTAAATGTGGATTACCCTAGATTTTAGATTCAATAATCTAAATTGCAATCTACGTTAAAGCGGATTACAAGTGGATTACGGCTGATCATATTTGGATTAATTTGTATAACAAGTGAATTATTTGAATTACCAAAATTATTCCAAATTTCCGGGATTACAAGTGGATTACCGTAGAATAATTCGAATTACGATTGGATTACACGAATAAGAAGTAGATTAATCTGGATTACAAGTGGATTATTTGAAGTACCTAAATTATTACGAATCCTGTGGATTACAAATGGA
>CAKNXH010082915.1:0-11261 GCA_932178445.1 Andricus quercusramuli
CAAATCTGCACACGAAACTGTACAGGTAATCTTGACGGTTCCTGCACATAAATTTTCAGCTGGGACCGAAATGAAAAAGTCAAAAATTCTAATTTCAAGCCAAACGACGACAGATACGTGAAAAAGTTTGGAAATTGAATGTAAGCTTTTCAAATTATCCACAATGTTTGTTAGAACCATTTTCTGATAGGACACTTCTTTTTGGTTTTATGCACCCCAGTAGAAAATTCCTGTCCAGGAACCTCGGAGGATCCTGGACATGTTTCAGGACACAAATCTGCACACGAAACTATACATGGATTCTTGACGGTTCCTGCACAGAAATTTTCAGCTGGGACCGAAATGAAGAAGTCAAAAATTCTAATTTTAAGCCAAACGACGACAGATACGTGAAAAAGTTTCAAGGATGAATGTAAGCTTTTCAAATTATCCACAATGTTTATTTGAACCATTTTCTGATAGGACACTTCTTTTTGGTTTTATGCACCCGAGTAGAAAATTCCTGTCCAGGAACCTCGGAGGATCCTGGACATGTTCCTGGACACGAACCTGCACATTTTGTTGGACACAAAATTACACGTGAACCTGCAAAGATAATCTTGATGGTTACTGCACAGAAATTTGGTGGTTTGGCGGTTTCGGAAAATTTTGGGTTACTTTACTTTTTTTTGGTGGGGGGATCAAAAACCCAAAATTTGGTGACGTAGTTTATGAACGAACCCTCAGCAGTCATAAGTACAAATTTTATCAATCTTGCCCAATATTGAAGATAATATTTGTTCACTTTTCACCTTACAAAATTTTACAACAGCTGCTTATGTGAAGAAAATAAATATCTTAGTTATAAATTCATCCTTGCTATGTTGAAATTTAGATTTTTTAATGTTAATTTATCATCACTTTTATTAATTTATGTCCATTCTAATTGGAAGATAATAAATTTTTTAAACAATGAAGTGTTTGCAAGCATTACAGTTATCAAAGATATGACTGATATATATGTAGAAATTTCCAGAATATTCCAGAATTCCAGAAATATTCTGAAATTCCATTGAATTTCAGACCACTTTTTAATAATCTGAAAGAGTCCAAAAATTTCGGAAATATTCTGCAATGTCAAGGATAATTGAGAAAATTCCAAAAAATGCCATATTTATAAAGAAATTTTCTAAAATATTGCACAATTATAGCATAACAAGAATTAATTATTTTTTCAAAAATTGTAGTTAATTTTTCATACAGCTTATTTTAGTGAACAGTAATAGAAGTTAGAAATTCAAAAAGATTTGATTTTAAATACAAAAAGTCTATTTTCTCAAACACCCTAACTTTTTCAGAAATTAAAAAAAAAAGGTATTTAATTTATTTTCATTTACTTAGTTTGGAAGAAATTTCGAAATATTTTATTTTTCGAAAATCTTTTCAACTTCTCGAGTGTTTTCATTCTCTTCAAAACTTCTGAAATTTCATAATAAACTTCGAAATGATTCGAATTTCTCCTAAAAAATTTTTTATTCTCTTTTAATTCAATTTTCAAATTCTCTCCTGGAATTATTTCTTTTCAATAAAAAATCATTTTACATTTTCTTAAGAATCTTGAGAAATCTTTTTTGGTTTAATCGCTTAATCCTTGAAAACTGAAAATTTTTTCTTTAAACCTTCTACATTCTTTTTGGAACTTTCAAAAATCATTTTTAATGGATTGAAATCTTTTCAAATTTTGTCTTAAAGTTGTGCTTCAAAATCGTTTACATACGTTTCGAAATTTTTGGAAATCATTTTAAATGTTCTGAAATCTTTTTAAAGATTCTTTCAGAACTAATTTTTCAAAGAGGCAAATGATTTAAAATTTTCAAATTACTTGAAAAGTTTCTGAACTTTTTCAAAATCTTCAAAAATGTACATTTTTAAAAAATTTTACAGGTTTCAAATTATCTTTGAATTTTTTAAAAGTTGTAAATGTCTCTTAAACTTGATCAAAGTTTGTCTACAAATTTTTAATTTTGACAAATTCAAATTTTTCTGCTTTAAAATCGTTTACATTTTCTTTCGAAATTTCAGGAAATCATTAAAAATATTTTTCGAAGTATTTTAAAATATTCTCTTAAAATAATTTTTTTTTTTAAATTAAAAAATCACTTGAAATTTTCCTATGAATTTTAAGAATTTCTTTTTGCTTCTTTAAACCTTTTAAAATTCTTGAAAAGCTTCTGATTTCTTTTTGAAAATCATCAAAAATCTAAATTTGGTTTGAAAGTTTTTGGAATCATTATTATATTTTTGTTAATCTTTCAAAAACTTCTGAACGTTTCGAATATTTAAAGAAATTATTAGAATTTCTCCTAAACATTTAAAAAAAATTCTGCATAAACTTATCAGTCTTCTAAATATCTTTACAAATTATTCGTTTTTTCTAAATAAAAAAAAAAAATTGCTCAAATAAAAAATATGCCTTTAAATCATCTGAATTCTTTTTTCGAATTCTGGAAATCTCTTGAAATTTGTTTAAATGGTTTAGAATATGCTACAGCTCAAGGTGGGATCCGAACCACCAGAACCTCTGTAAAGGTACATAGAAAAATTTCCAGATGTACCGGCTCAGGGATCGAACCCCGGACTTCTAACGTAAAGTCCGAGTCTAACCGCCTGAGCTACCGAGGCTCCTCATGAGAAGTTGTAGGCTCCGGAAGCTTTAATCATGGTTCCTTAAAGGAACCAATCCCGACGCAACTGGAACGTGTACGTCATCCACTTCTGCCCCTTCAGTCCTAGAAGGTAAGCAAGAGCGGGAAATTTACGCGAGATAAGATCAGGCAACACTGTTCCTTGGAGTCAGGTCTCCAGCCGCGGATGACCTTACGCGGCAGACGGGACAGTTGCGGATGAAGGTTTTCATCTCTGGATACTTTTTTAGAGCTACCAATATTTGTAGAATGTTATGAGGAACAGCGTTGACCAGATGAAGTGATCCCAGAAGAACAGCCTTTTGCATCCGGTTCGCGATGGAATGAGCCTGACGCTGGCAAGCCGGAATCTTGTTGAGTTGGCTGAGAAATGAAGCTTCCATACCTCCAAGACAGCCGATTATGAGAACAACAAGATGGACACATTATGACACCTGGGTGAGGTGTCTTAAATGCTGATTCTGGGATACCGGTCGACCTCTCAGAGTAAACAACCTCATCCTTGCATGTGGGGCTTCACCAGGATGGGCAAACCCTTTTCCCTAGCTACTCATGGGTACAACAATGATAAGACCAAACAGTTGCAGTAGGTGCGGTTCAAAACAATCGAACGTGCAGGGTTCCCGACAACTTGTCGGACAACAATGCCGTCTACCCTAGTGTTGGGGAAGCCAATCAAGGTAGAATCAATGCGATGGATGAACCGGCATAATATCAATACTCTTGAGTGGACGGATAGTCTCCAGGACGTCCTGCTGGAGTGCTACGATACCAGAATGGCCCCTAAACGAGAAGGTTACATGGCGCTACTGGAAGCTCTGTAGTGCGAGAAACAACCAGAGCTCTCGCACTTTTCGCATCAACATCTGCGAAACCATGCTAAGGATCTCTGGATGAAGGATTATGTGAGCGGAGTGCCTACTTAATTGCAGCCAGAACAAGCCGACGACAGAGTTAGAGAGGCGATAGTGAGACCAACCGCAGGCAGGCATCTAATAGAGGAAGAGCGATGTTTTAGGACCAGAAGAAAATTCAACATCCTGGTTTCTCTGAAGCCCGAAGATCTATCTGAACTGGATGACGAGCTTCGTGGAGATTTTTCTGAAGAGCTCGAACTCTGGATTATCAATTGTAGTGTGTATAATGGAGCAAGAACTTTGGCGGGTGCGAACCGCAAAACAAAACCAACGGCTGATCATAAGACCAAAAGAGGAATGTATCAACTCAGCATGGAGATATATCTTTGTGCTTTCAGGTAAACCAATAAGACTCAGAAAAAACAGACTCGAGTGTGTGATTGACTACATAACATTTGGCTGACCATCCGGCAACATATTGTTGACAGAATACGGGTACTATCTGATGCTGGAAGAAGTTTAGAGCGGAGGGATTGGTGGGTCAGAGAAAACCAACAGTTTTTTTCTGACCCATCTCGATTCTTCCAAGATCCACCAGTTACTGTCGACCATCCGCCCTGACTAGAGGAGGTCGAGACATTTTGGCGAGAAGTCTACGGAGTCCAGCATCTACTGGAAGAAAACTAAAACAACAGAAATAGCTTCAAGGAGCTGTGCAACGCCTTTATAACACCTGAGGAGGAATGCCCACCTATCAATACCAAGCAGGTGAAAGAAGTATCAAGAGGCAAGAAGAACTATTCCGCTCCAGGACTTTATACCTTCTAATACGGGTGGTATTAGATGGTATAAAGTCCTTCTGGTGGAAAAAGTTTCCTTCAGCCCACGAGCATTCGGTCTGCATTTTCTCCTCATATCTTAATTCGGAAGAGCCTAATCCGGAGTGGTTAGTAAAGGATGCACAGTGCTCTTTTCGAAGATGAGAAACTCGTCTGACCCTGAAAATAACAGGCCAGTTGTCTGAACGCGCTTTATAAGATCTTCACAGCCGTCCTAAATGATAGGATCATTCGGACAATCGACCCTGCGTGGCGAAGAATGTACGAAAAACGCGGCTCAAAGAAAGACGTGATAAGATGTCGCGAGAACGTGCTCATCGATAGTTGTGTCTGCAAAGACTCAGCATGCTACCAGCCCTACCTATCGATGGCCTGAATTCACTACTGGAAAGCTTTCGATTCAAACTTCCATAGACGTATCATCTTTCTGTTGGGAAGTTTAAAAGTTCAGCCACACATTATGAGGTGCATAGAGAGATTGATGCCGCTTCACAAAACCAGATTTGCTATCTTCATCTGGAAAACATAGTGTGACAACTGGCGTCACCTTTCGGAGAGGTGTTTTTCAGGGCGACACCATGAGCCCTCTCCTCTTTTGCTTTTTAGCATAGATCTCAAGACCTATGCTAAAAATCAGAAGCAACAAGATTAAATCTAGATGCAGAAATTGTTAAACAGCACACTCGAAAGATTGAAATGAATTTTGGATTAGAAAAAAGCGCCAATGTTAATTTGAAGCGATGAAAACCTAATGGCAACCCCGAAGACCCTGATCTCGTTGACAGAAATGCTATACGACACTTTGGCGCTGGAGAGACGTTTCATCCGACAGATTTGATCCTCCAAACTGTCGGCGAGGAACAAAGTATCTGCAACGAACATGATAGCCGTCCGGGTAGAACTCTATTCATGTGGAGCTGTCCTAGCTGAAAATTCGTATGCAGGAACCTCTGAGGATCCTGGACATGTTTTTGGACATGATGCTGCACGCGAACTTGCACAGGTAGTCTTGACGGTCAAGAATATCTGTACAGGTTCAAGTGCAGGTTCGTGTCCAACAAAATGTGCAGGTTCGCGTCCAGCAACATGTGCAGGTTCGCGTCCAGCAACATGTCCAGGATCCTCCGAGGTTTCTGTACAGGAACTTTCCGCTGGTGTTTGGCTTCAAATTAGAATTTTCGACTTCTCTATTTTGGTCATAGCTGAAAATTCGTGTGCAGAAACCTCGGAGGATCCTGGACATGTTTCTGGATATGATGCTGCACGTGAACTTGCACAGGTAGTCTCGACGGTCAAGATTATCTGTACAGGTTTAAGTGCAGGTTCGTGTCCAACAACATGTGCAGGTTCGTGTCCAGGAACATGTCCAGGATCCTCCGAACTTCCTGTAGAGGAATTTTCAGCTGGTGTTTGGCTTGAAATTAAAATTTTTTACTTTTCTCTTTTGGTTATAGCTGAAAATTCCTGTGCGGGAACCTCGGAGGATTCTGGACATGTTGCTGCATTCGACCCTGCACATGAAGCTGCCATGGAACCTGCACCAACAAAGGGAACTTTGAATCATCTAATTCAAAATCCTATCAGACCTGGACATCAGTCGAAACTACAATTCATACAAATTTCATGTCATACCTCTCCAGTTGGATATTTTTTGAAAATTGTATTTTTGAGCTCGTGGGTCGAGTTATATCGAAATATGTCAAAAAAGTAGATTTGAAAATTTGGTTAACTACAAACCTCTCTCTATGAGGAAGCAATATATTGCTTAACTTGTTGACATGAGAAAAACTTTTTCAATATTTGGAATATAATAGTAATAGTAATAATAATAGTACAATATAAACGCAATAGTTTTTAAATTTTGCAACAAAATTATTTGCTTTGTTTTTCAGGCGCATAGATTGGTCTATTGACGAACTTTCGATTACCATTTTTGATTAATCAATAGCGACTTAGAAAGTTAAAAAAGATTGCATTGTTTAAATGAAGAAATTTTTTTTTTATTGGAATATATAGCACTACCGTAGGTCAAAAAGTTGTCCATTTTGGTAGAACATGATTGTCTTTTTTGATGATCTCTCTTTTTTCCTGAAAATGAGTGTTGTGAAATAAGTTTTGAACAGATTTTTTGAATTTTTTGAATTAATGCACATAAATTGATTACTTGCTTCAAGGTTATGTGCATGAATATTCGCTATAATTTGTATAATGAAAGTTTGTTTACATTTATAATACCTCTTTTCCAATTATATACCTTTTTTAATTTTTGTGATGTTGTGAAATGAGTATTGAGCATCCAAATTCAATTCCTCAAAATGATCAATAAATGAAAAATTAATAAATATTATTAATAAATCGAATTTTCAGAATCTAAAATAATTTATCATTGCTTTTTATGTTAAAAACACTGATAATTTAATCCTTACTTCAATCGTTTCGTTCACAATATCAAATTACATAAAGGTTGAATTTTAATTTTTTTAAATCAAGTAACATAATAAACGTTTGTGATGTTGTGACATGAGTCTTTGAATTCAATTTTCACAATCATATGATAAATATGTTTTACTTTTCTCTGAAATCATTTCAAAAAGTTATTATTAAAGCTTTGCAGACATGAAAGTTCAAATTAACAGAAGATACAATCAAAAATTACTTTAATGTTTCAATGAAAATAATTATTTGAATTAAAGAAGTGAGTAATATTAGCTATAATTTGTATAATAAATGTGAGAGAATATAATAGTTAAATAATATAATAATACGCACAAAATTAAATTATACTTTTTATACTTCTGAGAAAATATCATAAATTACTTGAAATCATTAAAAACAAAATTTCGAGAACTTGATTTTTTATCTGGCTCTTTTTATCTAAAATTCTCATTTTTATCATTCTGATCAGGTTTGTTCATTTTATTTAATCTCTTTATCTGGTTGTAACCCTCATGTCTTCAAATGTAAATAAAATTTATGATGGAGAAAATTCTAGATCGCATAATTAGGTTAATTAACACGGCTATATATAATTGATTCAAAAAAAATCGCAGTTAGTCAGGAGATTAAAAAAGCAGATTTTTGTAATTAAAGAAAATGAAGAACGCCGTTTGCAGTTTCTTCTTTGGCTTCTTGGTTCTTCCTAATTTTATTCGTAAGTGATAATATTACATTTTTTTATGAATATTATTTATTTATCAAAAATAAAACAATCAGATATTTTTATCAGGGGAAAAACTGTCTTCAATGTTTAGATTTTTTTATAAATTACTGTTTGAATTTAAAATAATAATAGATGAAAATAAATATATTTCTGAATGAAAAATTTTGTTTGAAAATGTGCATAGTATTTTTTTTTTAAATATTACGAAAAATGTTCTCAAAAATAGAATTCTCAATTTTGGAAAAAAAATAAGGAGGAACTTCGAGATACATCGTAGGGTGCTATTAAGTTCGGAGAAAATTTAGCAAAGAATTTTTTTTCGTTTGAGGCGCACGTGTTTTCAAATTAATTTTTTCACACAATTTTTATAAAATCATTACTATTTGTTATAACAATTTCAAAAGTGTTATGAAATTCTGATATAGTTTGCTGAAGCATCACAGCTAAGTCTGAAAAGAATGTTTAAAAAAATGACCCCAAACTCTTAAAAAAATTCTCAAACTGTGCATTTGTTTATGAAATTTGTTTATAACAATCAAATCTGTCATGAAATTAAAATATAGTGTACTCAAGCATAATAACAAGTATATTCAATTATTCTTTATTATTTGTATATTACTTTAAATTTGAAGAAATACGAAAATCACCTAATAAAATTCAAAACCATTCCGAAATCGCCAAAAATTGTTCATAAACAATACAATTGTTAATTGAAAATTATCAATTTATAATAATTTATAAAGAAATAACAGATTTTAATTATGAAAAGGCACCTACTTATGAAAGAAAATACCGCCAAGCAAGTAACGGAATAGTTTTTATAATTTTTTTCATCCCGAAAATGGTTTTTAACGCACGTACGGGAATGACGTTTTGGTTCTCAAGATTCACTTTTCAGATTTAATATCGCATTCACAAAAAAGAGAGTTGATATTCTAAGCTCAATTTTATAAAATCTTGAATTAAACGACACGCCTAATATTTCCGTATTTATTACTCAACTGTAACAACAATATGTTACTAGAAAAAAATACGTACGATAATGACGTCTGAAATGACAAAAATTGAGGGACAGACTTCGAGGCTTTTACAATATTATTCATTTGAATAAAAATGGTGAAAATTGTTATCTCAATTTATATTTTTCTTTTTTGTTTACAGAATTAAGTACACAATCGAGTCCACCAAAAAATGAAGAGATAAAAGGCTATGTAAAAATACATAGGTTGAATACCTCTAAAGTTAAAATTCATGGGTCTGCGGAAGTACTGCCAGATTACGCTGCAACCCCTCGTTTACGATCATCTGATCAACTTCTTCGCCAATACTTAGCTGTTGAGCGATCTCCAGAAATTATGGAAAATTATTTGCCCCCAGGAATTCCACCAACAAATCAGCCTCTCCCCCCACAATTTCGATCTATATCTCTGCCTGGATCTAAATATTATTCTAGATCTAAATCTCCATCTGGATCTAAAACTCCATCTGCATCTAAATTTCCATCTGGATCTGAATTTTCATCTGGATCTAAATTTCCATCTGGATCTGAATTTTCATCTGGATCTAAATTTCCATCTGGATCTGAATCTCCATCTGGATCTGAATCTCCATCTGGATCTGAATCTCCATCTGGATCTAAATCTCCATCAGGATCTGAATCTCCATCTGGATCTAAATCTCCATCTGCATTTAAATTTCCATCTGGATATAAATTTTCATCTGGATCTGGAAGCAGAAAATCCAAATCCCAGTAGATCAATTAAAGTAAATAAAAAAACGTATGGAATATAATATCCTACATAAATAAATACTTGATTGATAAAAAAACACGAGCATTATTTGCAAGAGTCACCGTGCCCCGCACTGACGCCATACCCCACTTTCCCTCTTTTTCTTGATTTTATAATTTAAAAAATTGCTCATCCTCTTAGAAAAATATATTATTCAACATTTTATTGCAACTTGTTTCATTTTTTCATAAATTAAATTTGAGTTATTTTCAATGTTATTTTTTGCGATTTAAACTAAAAATACGCATCTCAGCGTAAGGGGGTCCAAAGACAATTTTTATAACAAAAGTTGATAAAAAAAAGTGTAAATCATTTTTGGTTGAACAGCTTTTGTCTATAAATTTTTTTCGTCCATTGTTTGGTTAAATAAATGTCCTGAATAGGAAATCTCCAAACAATATGGTCGTTTTCGATTATGACGATTTTCGAGAGTAACGCTTGGTAACGCTTGCTTATTGTAGGTCCCACACGATGTTCCGCTCAGCATCAGTGATCAACAAAAGTTGAGAATTCTTTTAGTTTTGTATCAAATTCTAATATTTGGTCCAAAATTTTATTATTCTGTTGAAAATAAAAATATTTTACTAAAATCTATTTTTTTCAAAAATTCAACTTCTTTATTGAACATTTATCTTTTTCACTTGAAAATCTTTCTTTTTAAATTGAAAATAAGTTATAAAAACTTATATTTTTATGTTTGAATTTTATTTCTTTCATTTGAAAATTCTATCAATCTATTTTTTGTTAAAGTATTTTAGGTTTTTTGTATGGATTATTGTTATCAAAAACATTCCTGACGACGGATTTTATAATAATGTTGGAAGACTCAATTTGTAAGTATTTTTTTTTCTTGATAATTTATTTTTCTGCAAATAATGGGATAGCGTAAAGTAGTTCTAAGAAAATTTTTATAATAAAAGTTTATAAAAACTTGAAGATCATTTTTGGCTGAAGAATTTTAGTCTATTAATTTTCTTTTCATTCGTTGTGTGGTTTTTCCAAAAATTCAGTTTTTTTTATTTTCAATGCGACTTTTTACTATTGAAACAAAAACTACGCTTCTTCAAAAAAATGATTCATGCCAAATTTTTATAGCTCTATTTCGTGTGAACAACTTTTGTCCATTACTTTTTTGCATAGCTTGTGTCGTTTGTCCAAAAATTTGATTCTTTCATTTTTAATTTTATTTTCGAAGATTAAAACAAAAACTATGCATTCAATCAAAAAGTGATTGCTTCTTAATTTGTAGATATTTTTTGACTGCACAATTTTTGTTTCTTTATCTTCCTTCACATCTTGCATAGTGTGACCGCAGAATAGAATTTTTGATTTTTCAGTATTTTTTTGTGCGATTAAAATTTTAATTTTCGATTTCTCAATAAAATTAAAAAACGTCTCATAACAATATTTTGAGGTGTTCAAAAAGAAACATTTTTCTTTCTTTGACTTTTTTCTTTATATCCTGCGTTTTTTTGCTTAAAATGTTCATTATCGTTTGTTTTTTGGAATATTGTAAGTGCTATGACTCTAGTAGCTTTTCTTTCACCCAAAAACAGCAATTAGGCGAAATTGTTCGTCTTCTTAAGTACTACTAACATCCGTACATAGAATTTTTAATTCTCAAAGAAAGTGGTCTCAAAATTTTATTAAATGCGTTAACTTTTTGAATATTCATCCAAAATTGCTGGCTAACGAACTTGAGCTTCATTTTAGGACACTTGAAGAGTATACCAAAGGCCAATCCAATCTGTTGATTTTTCGAAAATTATCCTGCTAACAAACTAAAAATCTACAGAATAACAGACAGAAAAACAGACAGACAAACAGACGGGCAAACAAACAGACAGACAAATAGACAAACAAACAGACAAACAGACAAACATGCAGACAGACAAACAGACAGAAAAACAGACATACAAACAGACAGGCAA
>CAKNXH010082918.1:0-11019 GCA_932178445.1 Andricus quercusramuli
CAAATCTGCACACGAAACTGTACAGGTAATCTTGACGGTTCCTGCACATAAATTTTCAGCTGGGACCGAAATGAAAAAGTCAAAAATTCTAATTTCAAGCCAAACGACGACAGATACGTGAAAAAGTTTGGAAATTGAATGTAAGCTTTTCAAATTATCCACAATGTTTGTTAGAACCATTTTCTGATAGGACACTTCTTTTTGGTTTTATGCACCCCAGTAGAAAATTCCTGTCCAGGAACCTCGGAGGATCCTGGACATGTTTCAGGACACAAATCTGCACACGAAACTGTACATGGATTCTTGACGGTTCCTGCACAGAAATTTTCAGCTGGGACCGAAATGAAGAAGTCAAAAATTCTAATTTTAAACCAAACGACGACAGATACGTGAAAAAGTTTAAAGGATGAATGTAAGCTTTTCAAATTATCCACAATGTTTGTTTGAACCATTTTCTGATAGGACACTTCGTTTTGGTTTTATGCACCCCAGTAGAAAATTCCTGTCCAGGAACCTCGGAGGATCCTGGACATGTTCCTGGACACGAACCTGCACATTTTGTTGGACACAAAATTACACGTGAACCTGCACAGATAATCTTGATGGTTACTGTACAGAAATTTGGTGGTTTGGCGGTTTCAGAAAATTTTGGGTTACTTTACTTTTTTTTGGTGGGGGGATCAAAAACCCAAAATTCGGTGACGTAGTTTATGAACGAACCCTCAGCAGTCATAAGTACAAATTTTATCAATCTTGCCCAATATTGAAGATAATATTTGTTCACTTTTCACCTTACAAAATTTTACAACAGCTGCTTATGTGAAGAAAATAAATATCTTAGTTATAAATTCATCCTTGCTATGTTGAAATTTAGATTTTTTAATGTTAATTTATCATCACTTTTATTAATTTATGTCCATTCTAATTGGAAGATAATAAATTTTTTAAACAATGAAGTGTTTGCAAGCATTACAGTTATCAAAGATATGACTGATATATATGTAGAAATTTCCAGAATATTCCAGAATTCCAGAAATATTCTGAAATTCCATTGAATTTCAGACCACTTTTTAATAATCTGAAAGAGTCCAAAAATTTCGGAAATATTCTGCAATGTCAAGGATAATTGAGAAAATTCCAAAAAATGCCATATTTATAAAGAAATTTTCTAAAATATTGCACAATTATAGCATAACAAGAATTAATTATTTTTTCAAAAATTGTAGTTAATTTTTCATACAGCTTATTTTAGTGAACAGTAATAGAAGTTAGAAATTCAAAAAGATTTGATTTTAAATACAAAAAGTCTATTTTCTCAAACACCCTAACTTTTTCAGAAATTAAAAAAAAAAGGTATTTAATTTATTTTCATTTACTTAGTTTGGAAGAAATTTCGAAATATTTTATTTTTCGAAAATCTTTTCAACTTCTCGAGTGTTTTCATTCTCTTCAAAACTTCTGAAATTTCATAATAAACTTCGAAATTATTCGAATTTCTCCTAAAAAATTTGTTATTCTCTTTTAATTTAATTTTCAAATACTCCCCTGGAATTATTTCTTTACAATAAAAAATAATTTTAAATTTTCTTCAGAATCTTGAGAAAACTATTTTGGTTTTATCGCTTAATCCTTAAAAATTTAAAATTTTTTCTTGAAATCTTCTACATTCTTTTTGGAACTTTCAAAAATCATTTTTAATGGATTGAAATCTTTTCAAATTTTGTCTTAAAGTTGTGCTTCAAAATCGTTTACATACTTTTCGAAATTTTTGGAAATCATTTTAAATGTTCTGAAATCTTTTTAAAGATTCTTTCAGAACTAATTTTTCAAAGAGGCAAATGATTTAAAATTTTCAAATTACTTGAAAAGTTTCTGAACTTTTTCAAAATCTTCAAAAATGTACATTTTTAAAAAATTTTACAGGTTTCAAATTATCTTTGAATTTTTTAAAAGTTGTAAATGTCTCTTAAACTTGATCAAAGTTTGTCTACAAATTTTTAATTTTGACAAATTCAAATTTTTCTGCTTTAAAATCGTTTACATTTTCTTTCGAAATTTCAGGAAATCATTAAAAATATTTTTCGAAGTATTTTAAAATATTCTCTTAAAATAATTTTTTTTTCAAATTAAAAAATCACTTGAAATTTTCCTATGAATTTTAAGAAATTTTTTTGCTTCTTTAAACCTTTCAAAATTCTTAAAAAGCTTCTGATTTCTTTTTGAAAATCATCCAAGATCTAAATCTTGTTTAAAAGTTTTTGGAATCATTATTATATTTTTGTTAATCTTTCAAAAACTTCAGAACGTTCCGAATACTTAAAGAAATTATTAGAATTTCTCCTAAAAATTAAAAAAAAATTCTGCATAAATTTATGGGTCTTCTAAATATCTTTTCAAATTATTATTTTTTTTCTAAATTAAAAAAAAAATGAAAATTGCATAAATAAAAAATATGCCTTCAAATCATCTGAATTATTTTTTCGAACTCTGGAAATCTCTTGAAATTTTGTTTAATGGCTTAGAATATGCTACAGCTCAAGGTGGGATCCGAACCACCAGAACCTCTGTGAAGGTACATAGAAAAATTTCCAGATGTACCGGCTCAGGGATCGAACCCCGGACTTCTAACGTAAAGTCCGAGTGCCTAACCGCCTGAGCTACCGAGGCTCCTCATGAGAAGTTGTAGGCTCCGGAAGCTTTAATCATGGTTCCTTAAAGGAACCAATCCCGACGCAACTGGAACGTGTACGTCATCCACTTCTGCCCCTTCAGTCCTAGAAGGTAAGCAAGAGCGGGAAATTTACGCGAGATAAGATCAGGCAACACTGTTCCTTGGAGTCAGGTCTCCAGCCGCGGATGACCTTACGCGGCAGACGGGACAGTTGGAGATGAAGGTTTCACCTCTGGATACTTTTTTAGAGCTACCAATATTGCAGTAGGTGTGATTCAAGACAATCGAACGCGCAGGGGTTCGGAAAATGGGTCGGACAACAATGACGACCATCCTAGTATTGGGGAAGCCAATCAAGGTAGAATCAATGCGATGGATGAACCGGCATAATATCAATACTCTTGAGTGGACGGATAGTCTCCAGGACGTCCTGCTGGAGTGCTACGATACCAGAATGGCCCCTAAACGAGAAGGTTACATGGCGCTACTGGAAGCTCTGTAGTGCGAGAAACAACCAGAGCTCTCGCACTTTTCGCATCAACATCTGCGAAACCATGCTAAGGATCTCTGGATGAAGGATTATGTGAGCGGAGTGCCTACTTAATTGCAGCCAGAACAAGCCGACGACAGAGTTAGAGAGGCGATAGTGAGACCAACCGCAGGCAGGCATCTAATAGAGGAAGAGCGATGTTTTAGGACCAGAAGAAAATTCAACATCCTGGTTTCTCTGAAGCCCGAAGATCTATCTGAACTGGATGACGAGCTTCGTGGAGATTTTTCTGAAGAGCTCGAACTCCGGATTATCAATTGTAGTGTGTATAATGGAGCAAGAACTTTGGCGGGTGCGAACCGCAAAACAAAACCAACGGCTGATCATAAGACCAAAAGAGGAATGTATCAACTCAGCATGGAGATATATCTTTGTGCTTTCAGGTAAACCAATAAGACTCAGAAAAAACAGACTCGAGTGTGTGATTGACTACATAACATTTGGCTGACCATCCGGCAACATATTGTTGACAGAATACGGGTACTATCTGATGCTGGAAGAAGTTTAGAGCGGAGGGATTGGTGGGTCAGAGAAAACCAACAGTTTTTTTCTGACCCATCTCGATTCTTCCAAGATCCACCAGTTACTGTCGACCATCCGCCCTGACTAGAGGAGGTCGAGACATTTTGGCGAGAAGTCTACGGAGTCCAGCATCTACTGGAAGAAAACTAAAACAACAGAAATAGCTTCAAGGAGCTGTGCAACGCCTTTATAACACCTGAGGAGGAATGCCCACCTATCAATACCAAGCAGGTGAAAGAAGTATCAAGAGGCAAGAAGAACTATTCCGCTCCAGGACTTTATACCTTCTAATACCGGTGGTATTAGATGATATAAAGTCCTTCTGGTGGGAAAAGTTTCCTTCAGCCCACGAGCATTTGGTCTGCATTTTCTCCTTATATCTTAAGTCGGAAGAGCCTAATCCGGAGTGGTTAGTAAAGGATGCACAGTGCTCTTTTCGAAGATAAGAAACTCGTCTGACCCTGAAAATAACAGGCCAGTTGTCTGAACGCGCTTTATAAGATCTTCACAGCCGTCCTAAATGATAGGATCATTCGGACAATCGACCCTGCGTGGCGAAGAATGTACGAAAAACGCGGCTCAAAGAAAGACGTGATAAGATGTCGCGAGAACGTGCTCATCGATAGTTGTGTCTGCAAAGACTCAGCATGCTACCAGCCCTACCTATCGATGGCCTGAATTCACTACTGGAAAGCTTTCGATTCAAACTTCCATAGACGTATCATCTTTCTGTTGGGAAGTTTAAAAGTTCAGCCACACATTATGAGGTGCATAGAGAGATTGATGCCGCTTCACAAAACCAGATTTGCTATCTTCATCTGGAAAACATAGTGTGACAACTGGCGTCACCTTTCGGAGAGGCGTTTTTCAGGGCGACACCATGAGCCCTCTCCTCTTTTGCTTTTTAGCATAGATCTCAAGACCTATGCTAAAAATCAGAAGCAACAAGATTAAATCTAGATGCAGAAATTGTTAAACAGCACACTCGAAAGATTGAAATGAATTTTGGATTAGAAAAAAGCGCCAATGTTAATTTGAAGCGATGAAAACCTAATGGCAACCCCGAAGACCCTGATCTCGTTGACAGAAATGCTATACGACACTTTGGCGCTGGAGAGACGTTTCATCCGACAGATTTGATCCTCCAAACTGTCGGCGAGGAACAAAGTATCTGCAACGTACATGATAGCCGTCCGGGTAGTACTCTATTCATTTGGAGTGGTCCTAGCTGAAAATTCGTATGCAGGAACCTCTGAGGATCCTGGACATGTTTTTGGACATGATGCTGCACGCGAACTTGCACAGGTAGTCTTGACGGTCAAGAATATCTGTACAGGTTCAAGTGCAGGTTCGTGTCCAACAAAATGTGCAGGTTCGCGTCCAGCAACATGTGCAGGTTCGCGTCCAGGAACATGTCCAGGATCCTCGCAGGTTTCTGTACAAGAATTTAGAGCTGGTGTTTGGCTTAAAATTATAATTTCTGACTTCTCTATTTTGGTCATAGCTGAAAATTCCTGTGCAGAAACCTCGGAGGATCCTGGACATGTTTCTGGACATGATGCTGCACGCGAACTTGCACAGGCAGTCTTAACGGTCAAGATTATCTGTACAGGTTCAAGTGCAGGTTCGTGTCCAACAACATGTGCAGGTTCGTGTCCAGGAACATGTCCAGGATCCTCCGAACTTCCTGTAGAGGAATTTTCAGCTGGTGTTTGGCTTGAAATTAAAATTTTTTACTTTTCTCTTTTGGTTATAGCTGAAAATTCCTGTGCGGGAACCTCGGAGGATTCTGGACATGTTGCTGCATTCGACCCTGCACATGAAGCTGCCATGGAACCTGCACCAACAAAGGGAACTTTGAATCATCTAATTCAAAATCCTATCAGACCTGGACATCAGTCGAAACTACAATTCATACAAATTTCATGTCATACCTCTCCAGTTGGATATTTTTTGAAAATTGTATTTTTGAGCTCGTGGGTCGAGTTATATCGAAATATGTCAAAAAAGTAGATTTGAAAATTTGGTTAACTACAAACCTCTCTCTATGAGGAAGCAATATATTGCTTAACTTGTTGACATGAGAAAAACTTTTTCAATATTTGGAATATAATAGTAATAGTAATAATAATAGTACAATATAAACGCAATAGTTTTTAAATTTTGCAACAAAATTATTTACTTTGTTTTTCAGGCGCGTAGATTGGTCTATTGACGAACTTTCGATTACCATTTTTGATTATTCAATAGCGACTTAGAAAGTTAAAAAAGGTTGCATTGTTTAAATAAAATTTTTTTTTTAATTGGAATATATAGCACTACCGTAGGTCAAAAAATTGTCCATTTTGGTAGAACATGATTGTCTTTTTTGATGATCTCTCTTTTTTCCTGAAAATGAGTGTTGTGAAATAAGTTTTGAACAGATTTTTTGAATTTTTTGAATTAATGCACATAAATTGATTACTTGCTTCAAGGTTATGTGCATGAATATTCGCTATAATTTGTATAATGAAAGTTTGTTTACATTTACAATACCTCTTTTCCAATTATATACCTTTTTTAATTTTTGTGATGTTGTGAAATGAGTATTGAGCATCCAAATTCAATTCCTCAAAATGATCAATAAATGAAAAATTAATAAATATTATTGATAAATCGAATTTTCAGAATCTAAAATAATTTATCATTGCTTTTCATGTTAAAAACACTGATTAAGTAACCCTTACTTGAATTGTTTCGTTCACAATATCAAATTACATAAAGGTTGAATTTTAATTTTTTTAAATCAAGTAACATAATAAACGTTTGTGATGTTGTGAAATGAGTCTCTGAATTCAATTTTCACAATCATATGATAAATATGTTTTATTTTTCTCTGAAATCATTTCAAAAAGTTATTATTGAAGCTTTTCAGACATGAAAGTTCAAATTAACAGAAGATACAATCAAAAATTACTTTAATGTTTCAATGAAAATAATTATTTTATTTAAAGAGGTGAGTAATATTAGCTATAATTTGTATAATAAATGTGAGAGAATATAATAGTTAAATAATATAATAATACGCACAAAATTAAATTATACTTTTTATACTTCTGAGAAAATATCATAAATTACTTGAAATCATTAAAAACAAAATTTCGAGAACTTGATTTTTTATCTGGCTCTTTTTATCTAAAATTCTCATTTTTATCATTCTGATCAGGTTTGTTCATTTTATTTAATCTCTTTATCTGGTTGTAACCCTCATGTCTTCAAATGTAAATAAAATTTATGATGGAGAAAATTCTAGATCGCATAATTAGGTTAATTAACACGGCTATATATAATTGATTCAAAAAAAAATCGCAGTTAGTCAGGAGATTAAAAAAGCAGATTTTTGTAATTAAAGAAAATGAAGAACGCCGTTTGCAGTTTCTTCTTTGGCTTCTTGGTTCTTCCTAATTTTATTCGTAAGTGATAATATTACATTTTTTTATGAATATTATTTATTTATCAAAAATAAAACAATCAGATATTTTTATCAGGGGAAAAACTGTCTTCAATGTTTAGATTTTTTTATAAATTACTGTTTGAATTTAAAATAATAATAGATGAAAATAAATATATTTCTGAATGAAAAATTTTGTTTGAAAATGTGCATAGTATTTTTTTTTTAATATTACGAAAAATGTTCTCAAAAATAGAATTCTTAATTTTGGAAAAAAAAACAAGGAGGAACTTCGAGATACATCGTAGGCTGTTATTAAGTTCGGAGAAAATTGAGCAAAGAATTTTTTTTCGTTTGAGGCGCACGCGTTTTTAAATTAATTTTTTCACACAATTTTTATACAATTATTATTATTGTTTATAACAATTCCAAAAGTGTTATGAAATTCTAATATATTTTACTGAAGCATCACAGCAAATTCTAAAAAAAATTTTTAAAAAAACGACTCCAAACTCTTAAAAAATTCTCCAAATGGGCATTTGTCAATAACATTTTTTTACAACAATCAAATTTTTTCATGAAATGAAAATATAGTGTACTCAAGCATTACTAGAAAACCTAACAAAGTACGTTGAAAAAAAGTAACTAAAACTCCTAAGAATTGTTGAAACTGCGCATTTTTTTATAAAATTTGTTTATAACAATAAAAAGTATATTCAATTATTTTTCATCATTTGTATACTAAAACAGCTAAATTTTCTTAGAAGACGAAATCCAGCCAAACTTCTAGCTGGGACAGCCAAACCATTTTTTCAGTTATGCGAGAAAAATGTTAAAGTTTAACCTTTTTAATGTTTATAAAAAAATAAGAAATTTCAATTATAAAAAGTCACCTACTTATGAAAGAAAACGCCGCCAAATAACGGAATGGTTTTTTTTCACCCCAAAAATGGTTTTTAACGCACGTACGGGAATGACGTTTTGGTTCTCAAGATTCACTTTTCAGATTTAATATCGCATTCACAAAAAAGAGAATTGATATTCTAAGCTCAATTTTATAAAATCTTGAATTAAACGACACGCCTAATATTTCCGTATTTATTACTCAACTGTAACAACAATATGTTACTAGAAAAAAATACGTACGATAATGACGTCTGAAATGACAAAAATTGAGGGACAGACTTCGAGGCTTTTACAATATTATTCATTTGAATAAAAATGGTGAAAATTGTTATCTCAATTTATATTTTTCTTTTTTGTTTACAGAATTAAGTACACAATCGAGTCCACCAAAAAATGAAGAGATAAAAGGCTATGTAAAAATACATAGGTTGAATACCTCTAAAGTTAAAATTCATGGGTCTGCGGAAGTACTGCCAGATTACGCTGCAACCCCTCGTTTACGATCATCTGATCAACTTCTTCGCCAATACTTAGCTGTTGAGCGATCTCCAGAAATTATGGAAAATTATTTGCCCCCAGGAATTCCACCAACAAATCAGCCTCTCCCCCCACAATTTCGATCTATATCTCTGCCTGGATCTAAATATTATTCTAGATCTAAATCTCCATCTGGATCTAAAACTCCATCTGCATCTAAATTTCCATCTGGATCTGAATTTTCATCTGGATCTAAATTTCCATCTGGATCTGAATTTTCATCTGGATCTAAATTTCCATCTGGATCTGAATCTCCATCTGGATCTGAATCTCCATCTGGATCTGAATCTCCATCTGGATCTAAATCTCCATCAGGATCTGAATCTCCATCTGGATCTAAATCTCCATCAGGATCTAAAACTCCATCTGCATTCAAATTTTCATCTGGATATAAATTTTCATCTGGATCTGGAAGCAGAAAATCCAAATCCCAGTAGATCAATTAAAGTAAATAAAAAAACGTATGGAATATAATATCCTACATAAATAAATACTTGATTGATAAAAAAACACGAGCATTATTTGCAAGAGTCACCGTGCCCCGCACTGACGCCATACCCCACTTTCCCTCTTTTTCTTGATTTTATAATTTAAAAAATTGCTCATCCTCTTAGAAAAATATATTATTCAACATTTTATTGCAACTTGTTTCATTTTTTCATAAATTAAATTTGAGTTATTTTCAATGTTATTTTTTGCGATTTAAACTAAAAATACGCATCTCAGCGTAAGGGGGTCCAAAGACAATTTTTATAACAAAAGTTGATAAAAAAAAGTGTAAATCATTTTTGGTTGAACAGCTTTTGTCTATAAATTTTTTTCGTCCATTGTTTGGTTAAATAAATGTCCTGAATAGGAAATCTCCAAACAATATGGTCGTTTTCGATTATGACGATTTTCGAGAGTAACGCTTGGTAACGCTTGCTTATTGTAGGTCCCACACGATGTTCCGCTCAGCATCAGTGATCAACAAAAGTTGAGAATTCTTTTAGTTTTGTATCAAATTCTAATATTTGGTCAAAAATTTTATTATTCTGTTGAAAATAAAAATATTTTACTAAAATCTATTTTTTTCAAAAATTCAACTTCTTTATTGAACATTTATCTTTTTCACTTGAAAATCTTTCTTTTTAAATTGAAAATAAGTTATAAAAACTTATATTTTTATGTTTGAATTTTATTTCTTTCATTTGAAAATTCTATCAATCTATTTTTTGTTAAAGTATTTTAGGTTTTTTGTATGGATTATTGTTATCAAAAACATTCCTGACGACGGATTTTATAATAATGTTGGAAGACTCAATTTGTAAGTATTTTTTTTTCTTGATAATTTATTTTTCTGCAAATAATGGGATAGCGTAAAGTAGTTCTAAGAAAATTTTTATAATAAAAGTTTATAAAAACTTGAAGATCATTTTTGGCTGAAGAATTTTAGTCTATTAATTTTCTTTTCATTCGTTGTGTGGTTTTTCCAAAAATTCAGTTTTTTTTATTTTCAATGCGACTTTTTACTATTGAAACAAAAACTACGCTTCTTCAAAAAAATGATTCATGCCAAATTTTTATAGCTCTATTTCGTGTGAACAACTTTTGTCCATTACTTTTTTGCATAGCTTGTGTCGTTTGTCCAAAAATTTGATTCTTTCATTTTTAATTTTATTTTCGAAGATTAAAACAAAAACTATGCATTCAATCAAAAAGTGATTGCTTCTTAATTTGTAGATATTTTTTGACTGCACAATTTTTGTTTCTTTATCTTCCTTCACATCTTGCATAGTGTGACCGCAGAATAGAATTTTTGATTTTTCAGTATTTTTTTGTGCGATTAAAATTTTAATTTTCGATTTCTCAATAAAATTAAAAAACGTCTCATAACAATATTTTGAGGTGTTCAAAAAGAAACATTTTTCTTTCTTTGACTTTTTTCTTTATATCCTGCGTTTTTTGCTTAAAATGTTCATTATCGTTTGTTTTTTGGAATATTGTAAGTGCTATGACTCTAGTAGCTTTTCTTTCACCCAAAAACAGCAATTAGGCGAAATTGTTCGTCTTCTTAAGTACTACTAACATCCGTACATAGAATTTTTAATTCTCAAAGAAAGTGGTCTCAAAATTTTATTAAATGCGTTAACTTTTTGAATATTCATCCAAAATTGCTGGCTAACGAACTTGAGCTTCATTTTAGGACACTTGAAGAGTATACCAAAGGCCAATCCAATCTGTTGATTTTTCGAAAATTATCGTGCTAACAAACTAAAAATCTACAGAATAACAGACAGAAAAACAGACAGACAAACAGACGGGCAAACAAACAGACAGACAAATAGACAAACAAACAGACAAACAGACAAACAGGCAGACAGACAAACAGACAGAAAAACAGACATACAAACAGACAGGCAA
>CAKNXH010082922.1:0-17985 GCA_932178445.1 Andricus quercusramuli
CATATTACATATTACATCCTTAAGATAGAGGTCACATTCTTTTTACTCTTGAACTTTAAAAATAAAAATGTCCTATACAAAAAATAAGTTAAAACATAAATAAGAATATTACTAGGTGTAAGAATGGGTGCTGCTCAAAAAGGTGTGTTTATGTCTCTACTGACTTTGAGTAATCTTGGAAGAAATTAGCAATTTTAATTTTATGACTTTTCAGTAGTTGTTTTCCCAAGCTTCCTGAAACTTATTGACAAAAATAGTCCCAGAGACTATGAATCGGAAATTCTATTTGCTTGTCACGTCCGTCGTATGATTTTGTTACAACCTTCTTATGAATTTTTCAGAACACACAACCTTCGAAAAATTTGACTATCAATGAAGAACTCTCGACATGAAATCTATTGCATGTTTTGTTATTCTGTTAATGTATAAACAGAAGACTTTTTTGTGATACCAGCATCGTCATTCAAATTATTTTTTTGAAAAAAATAAAAATTTCGAATAATTATTTATTTACCAAAAATGTTTGAAAACTGAAATCAAAGATAAAGATTTTATTCTGAAAAAATGAAAAATTGCCTTTAAAGCTGTCGGATACTTTTTTTTTTTACAAATTTTCAATTTTTTAAAAAATCTTGAGTGAATTTTTTTATTAACTTGAAATCTTTTCAAATGTTCGAAAAGTCTCTAAACTTTTTATTCGAAATCTTTATAATTCTACATTTTGTTTCGAATTTTTTTGAAATAATTTTGAAATCATTTTTAACTGTTCGGACATCTTTTTCAATTTTCTCTTTTAATTAATTTTCCAAAATAAAAAATCATGGAAAATTTTTCTAGGAATCTAAAAAAAATTGTCATTCTCTTAGAGCCTTTTAAAATTCCTTGATTGTTTTTTTTTAAATCTTCAAAAATCTACATTGATGAAAAATTTTTTAATCTTGACAAGTTTCTAATTAGTTTTGAATCGATTCAAAATTTCTAAATATATCTTCAACTTACTTGGATTTTTTAATAAAATTTTGTAATTTTAAAAACTGCTTCAAAATCTTTCAAATTGTAAAAAGAAAATTATGGAAATCTTGCTAAAATTGTGAAATGTTTTCAAAACTATTGAAATATCTTTCAAACACACTCGATTTTTCTTTTTAAATTTTGTAATTTTGTGAAATTCAAAAATTTTGCTATAAAGTCTTCAACATTCTGTTTTGAAATTTTAGGAAATATTTTACAGTTTTCTTTTTAAATGCATTGTTTACTGAGGGTCGCAAAAAGCCACGAAAAATTTATCAAAATCAAAAATTATTTGAAATTTTCCCAGGAATCTCAAGAAAAATTTATTTTCTTTAAACTTTACTAAAGTTTAGAAAAGCTTAAAAAGATGAATTTCTAAATCTTAAAAACTCTACATTTTTTTTTCATTTTTTCGAAATCTTATAAAGATTTCTAATTATATTCCGAATTGTTTTATTAATTTTTTTTAAATTCTGCTTATTGAAAATATTGCCTTGAAATCTTTCAGTTTATTTCTCTATAATTTTGAGAGTATTTTAAGCTCTTTTAAAATCTTCTTCAATATTCTCTTTTAATTAATTTTCCAAAATAAAAAATCATTCCAAATTTTTCGAGAAATTTAAAGAAAACTTTTCCATTTTCTTAAAACCTTCAGAAATTCTTTTGAAAGCTTTTTTTTTAAATCTTCAAAAATCTACGTTGAATAAAAAATTTGACTCGAAAGATTTAAAAATATTACTTTAATATTTTGTACATTCTTTTTCGAAATTTTATGAAATAATTTCAAATGTTTTGAAATATTTTTTAATTTTCTCTTAGATTTCGTTTTTGAAAATGGAAAAAAAATCGAGAATTTCTCATGATTCTTTAGAAAATTTTCTTATTCTCTTGAAAGCTTTCAAAACTCTTAAAAAGCTTCTACATTTTTTTTTCGATATCTTAAAAAATGTAGAATTTGTTTGAAATTTTTTCAAATTTTAAACATTTTTTAATCTTTTCAAAACTTCTAAGCGTTCAAAATATCTTCCAAAATTATCCGAATATTTCCTAAAATTAAAAATATTTCTTTTCGAACATTAACAATTTTTTAAATTATTTTTTGATTGATTCGACTTTTTCCAGAAATTTACAAAACAATTCTGAACAGTTTACAAAATTTCCTTAAAATCTTCTGGATTCGTTTTTGATAATTTAAGAATTTTTTTTATGTTTTAAAATATTTTTAAATATCCTCTTTGAATTAATTTTTCAAACAAAATAATTTTAAAGTTTTCCAGGAATCATAAGAATTTTTTTTCTTGAAATATTTCAAAATTCTTTAAAAAATTTCTTTTTCACGAAATCTTCAAAAGTCTACATTTCATTTGAAGTTTTTTGAAATTTTCTCAAGATTGACATTATTTTCAAATCTTTCAAGCCTTTTTAAACTTCTAAATATTTTTTCAATAATTCAGTTTTCCTACAAAAAATGAAAATTCTGCAAAATCAAAAGAATTCTTTCAAAATCTTCCAGATTTTTTTTGGACATATTTTTAAATCTTCAAAAATCAATCTTTCAAACTAAAAACTAATTAATTAAAAATTGTTACAAAAATCTTATTTTCGGTAGCGGTAAATAAAGTCTATTTTTTTACCCACACCTATAGTGTATAGATTTCGTTAGTTTAGATATTTCAAGTTTTTGCCTATAATTTCAATTTTTTTCATTTCTTTAAAAGTGACAACTTAACAAATTATAATGTGGTACCAAAATGTCAAGAATACAATTATTTCGCAATATTAAAAAATCTGCCGACATTTCTGCATCGGACTTTCAAAATTGACAAACCATCGACAAGTGAAATTTAGCGATTGTGAATTCTCTTTCGTTGAAGCTCTTTTGTTAAAGCTCTTATGTTAAAGCTCTTTTGTTAAAGCTGTTTTGTTGAAGCTCTTTTGTTGAAAATTTACTTTAGCGAACGCATTCTCATCACGTGTCTTGTGGGAAAAAAGGTTAAGAACAAAATTTAAGATCTAATTTTCATAAATATTTCAATTTTTGCAGACGGTGGGACTGAAGGTTTTAAAACAATTTTGGATGTAAATGTATTGGCGGTGGCAATCTGCACCAGAGAAGCTACAAAATCGATGAGAAAACGCAAAGTACCTGGCCATGTTGTTACAATTAATAGGTAATTTTTTTATAAAAATAATTTTTTTCCCTCTTATCTTTCAATTGCACTAGGCTTTTTTTTTGGCCAAATTTTTTCGTTTTTTTATTGCAAGTTCTCAAAAGTAATTTTTTTTCAATAAAAAAATTACATCAAGAATGTCCATCGACAAGTATTCGATTATTTGAATTCAAGATTAAAGTTAAAATTTATATTAGTACGAAATAAAAATTTGTTTGAATAAGAACATATTTGAAATTAAAATAAATCTATTTATTATTATTATTTATTGATTGAACGAGAAATAAAATAAATAACTGGACCCACTTTGAGTAAAAGTCATATCTTGAAATAATTTTTTTCTGGAAAAAGATCTTGTCCTTTCGCTCCGCTGGGAATCGAACCTCAGAGCTTCCGATTGCCGGTCGAGGGCTTTCCCATTAAGCTACTAGAGAGATCAAGAGAAAAAACTTTTTTCAGAATTTTCAAATTTGAATTTTCAACCAAAAGAGATATTTTTCAACAAAAAATAAAATCTTGAACTTTTTATTTGAAAAAAATCATTTTTAACAAAAAAACTAATTTTCAAGCTGTTTAATTCAACCGAAAAGATGAATTTTTGACCAAATGGTTGAATTTTCAACAGAAAGGATTATTTTTTCACCAAGAAAATTATTGTTTTACGGAAAAGGACGAATTTTTAACTTTATAGAAGAATTAAAAAAAAGCTTTTGAATTTTTAAGACAGAAAGACGAATGATCTACAAGAGTGGAATTTTTGAACTGGAAATATGACTTTTTAAATAAAATGATGAATCATCAACCAAAAAAAATTTTTTAAGCTGAAAGATTTTAACTTGCAATAAAGAACAGTTCAATTCAATCAAAAAATATTATTTCTCAACTAAGGAGATTAATTTTTTAACCAAAAGAAAAATTTTCAATAAAACACCTGAATTTTCAACCAAAAAGTTGAATTCTTAATAAAAAAAGATACATTTTTAATGAAAAATGAAACTTTTCAAACAAAAATGGAATAGTTACATTTCTAGTTTAAAAAGAAATAATTCTCAAGAAAAAAAGAGAGGATTTTTAATAAAATAGTTAAATTTTCAACTAAAATAATGAATCTTCATAACAAAAAAAAATTAACAAAGTATTTTGACGTTCAGCCTAAAAATATTAATTTTCAACTAAAATGAATCTTCAAAAAAAAAAAAAAAAAAATTCAATAGTTTAATTTTGAACCAAGTAGGTGATTTTTTAACAACAAAATTCTCAACAAAATATTTGTTAGTTTAAATTGCAACAAAAAAATACGAATTTTCAACAAAATAGTCAAATCCTCAACCGAAATTGAATAATTTTTGGAAATCCTAAAAATTCTACAATTTGACAATCTTTAGAAAGCTCAACAAATTCAATTTCGATATCTTCAAAAATTCCAATTTTTTCTTATGATCTTTCAGATTCTTTCTTAAAAATTATGAAAATCTTGAGAAATGCTTTGAAATCTATTTTAAAATTCTCTTGAAATTAAAATTTTCAAAATGATAATCATTAAAATTTTTTCTAGAAATTTTATGACCATTTTTTATTGTTATAAAACCTTTCAAAATTTTTAAAAATCTGAACAAATTTAATTTCAAAATCTTCAAAATTTTAACTTTTTGTTTCCAATTTGATAAAATCTTTGAAAACTTTTCCTAACATTTTGGAAGAATTATCCGCAATTTAAAATCTTTCCTCAAAATCTTTCAGATTCTCTCTTGGCAATTTTCGAAATCTTTTGAATTTTGAAAAATATTGTGTTAAAAATAATTTTTCAAAATAAAAACTCATTGCAGATTTCCTCGGTGATTTGTTAACAAAATTTTATTTCCTTCAGGCCTTCCAATATCTTTTCAAAAATTTACGTTTTGTTCAAAATTTTTTGAAATCGTTTCAAAATTTGTTTAATGTTTTGAAAATCTAAAAAATTGTTTTTTGGCAAAAATGACGAAATTTCTACAAAAAGCCTGAATTTTCAACTAGCAAAGATAAATTTTTATTTAAAAATATATATTTTCAACCAAAAATGTAATTGCTACATTGTTAGTTTAAAAAAATTAATTCGCAGTAAAAAATGAATTTTTAACAAAATATTTACATTTTCAACAAATAAGAAGAATCTTCATCCAAAAGTATGAATTTTCAACAAAATAGTCGAATCCTTAACGAAAACAGAATCATTCTCAACAAAGAAGATTAATTTTTTGCAAAAATGACGAATTTTTGACAGAAAATCTGAATTTTCAATAAATTGGTTAAATTTTCAACTAGAAAAGGTGAATTCTCAATAAAAAATATAAATTTTCAATTCAAAATATAAATTTTCAACCAAAAATGGACCTCTCTAGTAGCTTATTGGGAAGACCCCAACCGGCAATCGAAAGTTCTGTGGTTCGATTCCCAGCGGGGTGAGAGGAAAAAATCTTTTTTCAGAAAAAAATTAATTAACACTTTTTTTTACTGATTATGATTATGAACTTTTTATGATAGAAATTAAAACAATTGTCAAGGCCTTCTATCAAAAAAGTCCCATTTTGTGAAGTTACAGTAAATCTTATTTAACATTTTTTTTCAATATATATTTGTTTATTAATATTGGTTTTCTGACATCCCTGGAACATTTAAAGACAAAAATTTAAAGAATTTTTCAAATCATAGTAGATTTTTGTGTGATTAGTCTATTATTTGTTTACCAATTTCTTAAATTTTTTTTTTTTTTTGAAATTCCAAAATTAATCATTTTAACGACGATACCACGCTGGAAACACCAGTTCTCGTGAGATCACTGAAGTTAAGCAGTGTGGGGCGCAGTTAGTACTGGGATGGGTGACCGTTCGGGGATACTGCGTGCTGTTGGCCCGTCGTGGGTGTGGCGAGCCCACACTAGTAGTACTAGTAATAAATAATCCACCTAGAAACACTACCCGAATCGGGTAGTGCGCCTGCCCCGAAAGGGGAAATTTTAATGGGATAAAAAAAAAATCGTTTTCAATTTCAGTTTTGCTGGTCATTATGCAGGAAGCATTAAGGTCCCCGTTAGTTTGTACTGTGCCAGTAAATATGCAATTACAGGCATGACTGAATCGCTCAGAAATGAGCTGGCCGCTGCAAAGGCAAATATAAAAGTCACTGTAAGTAAAAAAAATTTAATTTTTCAATTTTCGAAAAATTCTACCAAGATTTTGAAAACAACCAAATTTTTAATAAATTTTTTTTTTCAGAGTATAAGTCCAGCAGCTGTGAGGACAGGAATGCTGTTGAATGCAGGACTTCCGGAAGCAGTAATTAATCAAATTTCGATTTTGGAAACGAAAGATATTCTGGATGCTGTTATCTACGTCTTAGCTACACCGCCAAACGTTCAGGTTGCTAGAACATATTTTTATAAATTATTTAGTTATTTATTTAATATTTCATTTTTTTATTTAAAATTATTCAAAATGTTAAAAAAAAACTTTTTTAAACAATTTTTTATCCACATCCTCAGTTTCTAAATGTATTTTTTTTCAGGTGAACGAGCTCACCCTAACGAGTCTCGGTCTATCCTCTAGCTGAAATATTTGAGCTATAAAAATGCACAAAAGGAGACAAGAAAGGAGATAAAAATAGGAAAAACGATTTTCTTAGGAAAAAATAGAAGAGACTTCCATAGATCAATTTTCTTAGCAGATAATGTAATAATTTCATAAATTTCCCTGAATCTTTATAGGTTTAACTTATTTAAGCAAAGAGATCTCTGTATGTTTTCTGTAAATTATGTATTTGTAACGATTATTTAAAAAAATCCAAATGGCTAGAGTGAGAAATAAATAAAATATTTCTGAAAAAAATTTCTTCTCTCGATCTCTCTAGTAGCTTAATGGGATAGCACGCGACCGGCAATCAGAAGTTCTGTAGTTCGATTCCCAGCAGCGGATCGAAAAGAGGAGATGCTTTTTCACACAAAAATTATTATTTTTTTTTTTTAATTTAAAGCTCCATCCAGTCTGAAAAGACGTTAAAATTGTTATTATTCTCTAATGATAATACAGATTTCTTGGAAAATTTGATTTGTATCATCTAGCAAAATAATGCGTGCACTTTTGAAAAAATGTTCTTCTCTTGATCTCTCTAGTAGCTTAATTCGAGAGCACATGACCGGAAATCAGTAGTTCCGTGGTTCGTTTCCTAGTGGAGCGAAAGATGAAGATTTTTTTTTGAACAAAAAAATTATTATAAATAATTTTTCTCCCACATCTCCATCTAGTCTGAAAAGACGTTAAATATTTTCTGTTATTCTCTAAAAAAGTTTCTTCTCTCGATCACTCTAGTAGCTTAATGGGAAAGCAGCTGACCGGAAATCAGTAGTTCTGTAGTTTGTTTCCCAGCGGAGCGAAAGGAGAAGATGTTTTTTAAATGAATTTTTAAATAATTTTTAATTCATAGATTCATCTAGTCTGAAAAGACGTTGAAAATTTCTGTTATTTTTCACTGCCAATACAGATTCTTCGAAAAATTTGATTTGTACCACCTACAAAAATATTGCGTGTATTTATGAAAAAAGTTTCTTCGCTCAATCTCTCTAGTAGCTTAATGGGAAAGCACCCGACCGGCAATCAGAAGTTCTGTAGTTCGATTCTCAGCGGATCGAAAGGAGGAGATGCTTTTTCACACAAAAATTATTTAAAATATTTTTCATTTTAAAGCTCCATCCAGTCTGAAAAGACGTTAAAATTTCTGTTATTCTTCAATGATAATACAGATTCCTTGAAGAATTTCATAGTTACCGTCGAGCAAAGTAATGCGTGTATTTCTGAAGAAAGTTCCTTCTCTCGATCTATCTAGTAGCTTAATGGGAAAGCAGCTGATCGGAAATCAGTAGTTCTGTGGTTCGTTTCCAAGCAGAGCGAAAGAAGAGGATCTTTTTCAGAAAAAAATATTTTAAAATAATTTTCAATTCATAGCTTCATCTATTCTGAAAAGACGTTACAAATTTCTGTTACTTCCTACTCATAATACAGATATGTTGAAAAATTTGATCTGTACCACCTAGCAAAATATTGCTTGTATTTCTGAAAAAAAGTTTCTTCTCTCGATCTCTCTAGTAGCTTATTGGGAAAAAACTCGACCGGCAATCGGAAATTCTGTGGTTCGATTCCCAGCGAAGCGAAATGAGAAGATCTTTTTCAGAAAAAAATTATTCAATAATTTTTAATTCATAGTTCCATATAGTCTGAAAAGACGTTAAAAATTTCTGTTATTCTCGAATGATAATGCAGATTTCCTGAAAAATTTTATTTCTACCACCTAGAAAAATTTCTGTAAAAAGTTTCTTCTCTCGATCTCTCTAGTAGCTTATTGGGAAAGCACCCGACCAGCAATCGGAAGTTATGTGGTTCGATTCCCAGCGGAGCGAAAGGAGAAGATCTTTTTTCAGAAAAAAATTATTTAAAATGATTTTTAATTCATGTCTCCATTCAGTCTGAAAAGACGTTAAAACTTTGTGTTATTCTCTAATGATAATACAGATTCCTTCAAGAAAATAAAAATTTCATTTTCCGAGTACTGTCAAAAATTAAATTTTTGTCTGACCAAGAGCACTAACATAATCCAAAATTGTTAAAATAATCCTAATTTGGTTCGAATTATCATGATTCTTTTTAATATTGCAATTTTCGATGTAAAGCTTCAACATAACCTAAAAGTGTTGAAAAAATGTTAATTCTCTTTGAAATATAATTTTTTAATTGAAAATACGAATTTCCGGAGAAAAACAGAAGCATAATTCAAAATCGTTCAAATATTCTGAATTCGAATTATTTTCGTTTAAAATATCAATTTTCTATGTAAAATGCCAACATAACCCCCAAAATTGTTAACAAGTTGTGAATCTTCTTTGAAAACCTATTTTTTTCAAATTAAAAATACTAATTTCCGACGAAAAACATTAGCCTAATCTAAAATTTTTTCAATATTTTAATTCTTTTTCAAATTATGATTCTTTTTAGTATACCAATTTTCGATGTAAAACTTCAACATAACCTAAAATTGTTAATAAGTTGTAAATCTTCTTTGAAACATAATTTTAAAACATTTTTAATACTAATTTTCTATGAAAAACACTAGCATAATCCAAAATTGTTTAAATATTCTGAATTTAAATGATTTTCGTTCAAAATATCACGTTTCTATGTAAAATTCCAACATAACCTAAAATTGTTAAGAAGTTGTAAATCTTCTTTGAAACATAATTTAAAAAAATTTTGAATACTAATTTTCTATGAAAAACACTAGCATAATCCAAAATTGTTTGAATATTCTGAATTTAAATTATTATCATTTAAAATATCATTATCTATATAAAATGCCAACATAACCTGAAATAATTGAGAAGCTGCAAATCTTCTTTGAAACATAAGATTAAAAAATTAAAAATATAATTTCCGACGAAAAACACTAGCAGAATCCAACATTGTGAAAATATTCTGAATCATGTTCAAATTATGAAGATTTCTGTTTAAAATTTTTATTTTTGAATTTAAATTCTTTTAAATTTTAAATTTTTAAATTTTTAAATTAAAAAAACAAATTTCCGACGAAAAACACTAATTTAATCCAAACTTGTTTAAATGTTATAAATCTTGTTCAAATTATAATGATTTTTGTTTAAAATACAAATTTTCGATGTAAAACTTCAACATAACCTAAAAGTGTTGAAAAAATGTGCATTTTCTCTGGAATAGAATTTTTAAAATTAAAAATACTAATTTCAGAAGAAAAACACAAGCATAATTCAAAATTGTTTAAACATTCTGCATTTGAATGATTTTCGTTTAAATGTTAATTTTCTATGTGAAATTCCAACATAACCTAAAATTGTTAAGAAGTTGTAAATCTTCTTTGGAACATCACTTTTAAAAATTAAAAGTACTAATTTCCGACAAAAAACACTAACAGAATCAAACATCGTGAGAATATTCTAAATTTTGTTCGAATTATGAAGATTTTATTCTTAAATACCAACTGTCAATGTAGATAACCTAAAATTGTTGAAAAGTTGTAAATCTTCTTCAAAAATCTATTTTTTTAAATTAAAAATACTAATTTCCAAAGAAAAACACTAGCTTGATGAAAAATTGTTTAAATATTCTTAATCTTGTTCAAATTATAAACATTTTTGTTCAAAATACCAATTCGCAATGTAAAACGCCAACATAACCTGAAATTATTCAAATGTTGTGAATCTTCTTTGAAATCTATTTTTTAAAATGAAAATACCAATTTCCGACGTAAAACACTGACATACTTCAAAATTGTTTAAATATTCCTAATTTTCTTCAAATTATAATATTTTTTTTTTTAAATCAATTTGAGATGCAAACGCCAACATAACCTAAAATTTTTCAGAAACGATAAATTTTCTTTGAACTCTAATTTTTTTTTTTCATCAAAAACACCGATAATTTTTAACGAAAAACTGTAATATAACGTATCATAAAATTATTTAGAATTTTGAATCTTTTTCGAAATCTAATGGTTTGTTACTGAAAAATACAGATTTCTGGTGCAAAACGCCAACATAAACTAAAATTGTTAAAAGTCTCCAATCTTCTTTGAAATCTAATTTTTATTAATAAAAATACCAATTTTCGACCAGAAACACTAATATATAATCCAAAATTGTTAAAAAATTGTAAATCTTGTCCAAATTATAATGATGATTATCATTGTTTGAAAATACAATATTTTCTCCAAAATCTCGTATGCATTCCCATGACGTCATGCTAAAACACTCAATTCAAACTAACAAGGGCTTCCCACATGGTGGAAGGTGCAAGAACTGCGAAATTTTAAATATGGTCTCTGTACTCTGTGGGAAGCCCTTGTTAGTTTGAGTTGAGTGTTTTAGCATGACGTCATGGGAATTCATACGAGATTTTGGAGAAAATATTCTAAACATAAAATCAAGTTATATGTGTACAAATCGTAATATTTATCGAGTATGAAGTATGTTTCAATCAATATGTGCCATTTATACCAACCATCCTGACATTTCGCCTATTCTAGCATGACCGTGACGTCATGCCACAAAACTCAATATTCCGCGAAATATTGTAGTCGATTTTTGTATTCTATTATATGGATTTTTAGTTGGCAAATTGTACTATTTCAAGAAAATGTTGTATTTTTCACAATATTTGATTACCTTTTCTATCGTTCCCATGTTTTAACGGTTGGTACGTCAAAAAAAAAGACTTGAAAAACACTGACATGCATGATGCGCAAATGCAAGGACGCACACAAGCTTTCAGCGCGCGCATCGATACAAGGCTGGGGCAGCCAATAGCCGAAGAGCGTCAGTAGTTAAGCTATGAGAGTTCTGCGGCATTACTACGTAATTCCAGCTGCCACCGACAGATGGCGCAACTTGGCAGTTCTCAAAGTCGGTAACTGAACTGTAAGTCTGTGCCACCGTCTGTCTTTCTTACCGACACCACAATTACCGACTACGGGAACTGGCCAGTGGCGCCATCTGTTGGTGACAGCTGGAACTACGTAGTAGTGCCGCAGAACTCTTATAGCTCAACTACTAACGTCTCTTCGGTTAAAACTTTTGTTACTTCAGTTGAAAATTTAACGGTTTTGTTAAAAATTATTCTTTTTGGCTGAAAATAAATTCTTTAATTGAATATTGAAATATTCCAGTTAAAAATGTATCTATTTTCTCGAAAAAAAAGTTTTTTCAAGGTTTCAAGATTTCGGAATAAAATTTTGAAGCCTTTCAAGTATTTTGAAACGCTCTATGATCATGAATATATTTTCTGAAGATTTCTGGAAAAATCAAGAAAAATCTATTCAACGAAACTTCTTTCAACCGCATATTTGAAACGATTTAAAAAAATTCCAAAAAATTTCCAAAATTGCTGAAAAAGAATCTGGAAGATTTTGAAGCAATTTTTTTAATTTTGCAGAATTCTACAACTTTAGGAAACATTTGAGTCATTTAATAAGAAATTTAGAAGTTTTCATAAAAATTTGAAAAATAATTGACAATTTTGAAAGATGTCAAAAAAATTGAAAAAATGCACATTTTTGAAGATTTTGAATTAGAATTTTGAATTTTTCAAAAAGATTCTACAAGAAATATTTAAAATCCTGTAAAATAATAAATTTTTATTCGAAAATTTTATTTCCGTTAAAAAATTATTTTCCCCTGTAAAATATAATTTACCTACCTTTTTTTTTCATTTCTTAACTGAAGAATCTTTTTTGGTTGAAAATTCAATAAAATTTTTTTTAAACATCATTTTTTTATTAAAAATTTATTATTTTAATTGAACATTTATTTTTTTGGTTAAAAATTTAACTATTTTGTGAAAAATTAGTTTCTTCGGTTGAAATTTTTTTTTCAAGTGCATAACGATTGCATTTGATGATTCAAAAATTTAGTTGAAAATATATTTTTTTTTTTGAATTTCTTTTGTTAAAAGTTCGATTTTTCATCGAAGATTTAACATTTTAATTAAAATCTGATCTTTTTGCTTGAAACTTTTAATATTCTGCTGAAAATTCGTTTGTTGGTTAAGAATTCACTTTTTTAATCTAAAATTCACCTATTCCAGTTAAAAATTCAACTATTTTATTGAAAATTCAACTATTTTATTGAAAATTCACTTTTTTTGGTTAAAATTTTTTTCGGAAAAGAATTTCAATAACTGGAAAATTTATTAATTCCACTTGAAAATATACCTATTTTGTTCAAAATTCGACTTTTTTGGCAGAAAATTATTTTTATTGGTTGAAAATTCATCTTCTTGGTTGAGGATTCAACTTTTTGGGCTGAAAATTCAACAACTTTCTCAAAAAAGTAATTTTTTTTCAATTTAAGGATTCATCATTTTTGGTGAAGATCTAACTATTCGATTATATGAATTCAACTGTTTTAATTTAGCTGGAAAATTATTTTGTAATAAAATATCAATTTTGACAGTTTTCATTTGGAATTCATTTTTTTGTTTAGAAATTGAAGTATTTGGTTGAAGATTAACTTTTTTTAAATTTAGATTCGATATATGTAATATTTTCAAACATCTTTTTGAATTTTTCCAATAATCTAAGAAAACTTATTCTTATATAACCTTAAAAACAAAATTTGAAAAACCTGCAAAATGAATAATCATTCGGATTTTTTAATTTTGTTTTCTATTTATCCTAAAAATCATCTTCAATAACGTTTTCTAAATTTGAAGAGAATCTTAGAAAATTATCATATTTATAGTTCTTATCTCAATTATAATAAGATTGTGATTTCTGAATTTATTGCGGATTTTTCTTGAAAAAATAATCAAATTCAAAATATACATAAGTAGTTAAGCTGTGAGAGTTCGGGAACACGTAGTTCCATCTGTCGCCGATAGATGACGCCGCCGGTCAGTTACCTAAGGCAGAAAATCAACAGTCGGTAAGTTAGATCGCTGTCGCATATTTTTGACTTGGCCAATAAGGATGGTCCCTGTTTTATCGACCGAATACAGAAGCTTTATCGACCGAATACAGAAGCAACTCTTATTAGTTATTTAGGTATGCGATACCAACCAAAAATAAAATTGGTTGGTATTGCAGGGACCTACCACGTCAAGAGAATTCATTCTAGCTTTTTAGAAATGTCGAACTATGTTTAACGACTCAGGTGTATTCGATCGGTAAAACAGGAACTATCCTTATTGGCTGACTCAAGAATCTGTGTCAGGGATCTACCCTATCGACTCTTCAATTACCGACTTAGGTAACTGAAAGGTGTTGCCATCTGTCGGTGGCAGCTGGAACTACATAGTAAATCTTCCGAACTCTGATAGCTTAACTACTAAAGTAAAGTAACATAAAATTAATAATAATCGAATTAACTAATTATTCATTATTCATTATTTGTTACATTCTGTTTGCTTGGTGTTTTTTGCGTGTTTAATTTTTTTTTTGCTTCTGGCACTCACTATTGATAATTATTTATTGAAATAAAGGACCAGGAAACGATTTAAATTGCATAATTTTTTTTTTTTTTAATTTTTTGAATAATTTTTTTTTTTAATGTCCGGTTTTAGCGTCTCCGTGACGAGATCGTCGAATCGCGTTAGAAGTCAGAGTCCTCAAATCCTCACGACAGCTTATTTCCGGAATCTCTTAAAGTCTCAGATCGTAAAAATAAAAATATCCAGCACTTGTACCCAATTTTTAGAACATGTTTATCGCGCGGAAAAGTAATAAATGCAAATTAGTTTCGCATTTGAAACTAAATAGACTTTCATATAAAATGTCACCAACTATACATATTTTGTCTGGCTTTTATGAATTTGTATTCAGGGTGTCTACTCAAATCGTAAAAAACAAAATATATATCCCTGGCGAAAGTAGCGGATAGGAATCCCTTCCGAACCAATCCGAAATCATCCGCATCATTCCGGAATCTTTATCCGAACCAATCCGAGTTAATTCGAACTGATCCGAATTTTTGTTTACATTTCGTTCGATCCAAATCGGTCAAAAATCAATCCGACTGAATCCGGTTCAATCCGAACTTCCAATCCGAACCAAATTTTCAATCCGCATGAATCCAAACTCGGATTGACCAAAAACGATTTTCAATCCGAATGAATCCGATTCAATCCGAACTCGGATTCATTCGGATTCATTCGGAATTTGATAAAGTCCATGAATTTGAATAAATACTAAATAAATACTATATTAAATTCCATTTGAATACTACTACAAAAAAGACGAACTTTTAACAAAACTCATGAATTTTCAACTGAAAAAGATCCATTTTCAACCAAATAGTAGAATTTTCAACTAAAATAATATTTTTCAACTGAAAATGGAATAATTCAATTTTCGGTTAAAAAAAAAATAATTTCGAACCAAAAAAAATGTCAACAAAAAGGATACATTTTCAACTAAAATAGTTTAATTTTCATTTAAAAAAATTAAATTTCAACCAAAAAAGAAGAATTTCAACACAATACGTACATTTTCATCTGGAAAAGGTCACTTTTAGATTGAAAATTTAACTATTTGCTATTTTGTTTTTGTTTGCAATTCAAAAAATCTATATTTAAAAAATATTGATTTTAGACAAGTAGATAAAAAAATTAATATTACGAATATTTAACTTTTTTGTTGGAAATTCTTTTTTTTCTGTCTGGAATTTTCAAATTCGGTAATATTATGAACTATTCGGAAATTTCATAATTTGGGAATTTTTCGATTCGCTAATATTATAAACTGTCCCGAAATTTTATTATTCGGGAATTCCTCAATTCGGGAATTTTCCATTCGGAAATTTTTTGATTCGGTAATATTATAAACTATTCGGAAATTTCATTATTCGGGAAATTTCCAATCCGGTAATATTATAAATTGTTCAAAAATTTTATTTTTCGAGAAGTCCTCAATTCGGGCTTTTGTATTTTGACAATTTTTTAATTCGGGAATTTCGGAATTTCTGTCGAGAATTTTATCACTCGGGAAGTTCATAATTCGGGAATTTTATTATTCGAGAATTTTTCGATTTGGGAATTTTATGATTAGGTAATTTTATTATTTGAAAATGGGGACGACTGAAAAATCCCGAAAAATAAAATTCCCGACACTGCAAAATTCCCGAATAATAAAATTTACGAATAATAACATTGTCGAAAAATAAAAATCCCGAATTGTAAAATTCCCAAATTATAAAATCCCCGAATTGGAAAATTCCCAAATAATAAAATTCTCGACAGAAAATTGCCCAATTATAAAATATCCGAATTGTAAAATTCCCGAATTTTAACAATTAAAATTGTTTTATAAATATATTTTATCGAATAAAAATACAATGAAAAATAATATTATTGTAAAGATTTATTTTTGATGTATATTGTATTTTTAATTGATAAAATATATTTATAAAACAATTTTAATTATTTAAATTCGGGAATTTTCCAATTCGGTAATATTATAAACCTTCGGGAATTTCATTATTCGGGAATTTTCCAATTCGGTCATATTATAATATGTTCGGGAATTTTATTATTCGGGAATTTTATTATTCGGTAATTTTATTATTCGGGAATTTTACAATTCGGGAATTTTATAATTCGGTAATTTTATTATTCCGGAATTTTATTATTCGTGAATTTTTCAATTTGGTAATAATATAAACTGTTCAGAAATGTTATTATTTGGGATTTCCTCAATTCTTGAATTTTATCATTCGGGAATTTTCTGATTCGGGAATTTCATATTTTGGGAATTTTTTAATCCGGGAATTTTCTAGTGCGGATATTTTGGAATGTGGCAATTTTCTGTCGGGAATTTTATCACTCAAGAAGTTTGTAATTCGGGAATTATATTTTTTGGGAATTTTCCAATTTGGGAATTTTATTATTCGGAAATTTTATCATTTGAAAATGTTCCAATTTGGAAATTTTTTTTAGGGATTTTTTAGTCGTCCCAGTTTTCCTTCGGGAATTTTTGAATTAGATAATATTATAAACTGTTCCGAAATTTTATTATTCGGAAATTTCTCCGTTCGGGAATTTTACCATTCGGGAATTTTCGAATTCAGGAATTTTATTATTCTGGATTTTTTTATTTCGAGAATTTTTTAATTCGGAAAGATTATGAACTATTCGGAAATTTCATTATTTGGGAATTTTCCACTTTGGTAAAATTATAAACTGTTTCGAAATTTTATTATTCGGGAATTTTATCATTCAGGAATTTTTTAATTAGGGAATGTTTTAATTCGGTAATATTATAAACTATTCGGAAATTTCATTATTCGGGAATTTTCCTATTCGGTAATATTATAAACTATTCGGAAATGTTATTATTTGGGATTTCCTCAATTCTTGAATTTTATCATTCGGGAATTTCATATTTTGGGAATTTTTTAATCCGGGAATTTTTTACTGCGTATATTTTGGAATGTGGCAATTTTCTGTGGGGAATTTTATCACTCAAGAAGTTTATAATTCGGGAATTATATTTTTTGGGAATTTTCCAATTTGGGAATTTTATTCTTTGAAAATCTTCCGATTCGGAAAATTTTTTTCGGGATTTTTTAGTCGTCCCAATTTCTCTGAGGAATTTTTAAATTCGGTAATATTATAAACTATTCGGAAATTTTATGATTCGGGAATAATTTTATCATTTGGGAATTTTATTATTCTGGAATTTTATTATTCGCAAATTTCATTATTTGGAAATTTTATTATTTGGGATTTTTCCATTTCGTTACTTCACAGTGTTGGTAATTTTATTTTTCGGGATTTTTTGGTCATCACAATTTTCTGTCGGAAATTTCATTATTTGGGAATTTTCCAATTCAGTAATATTATGAATTGTTTCGAAAGTTTATTATTCAACAATTTCTCGAGTCAGGAATTTTATCATTCGGAAATTTTATAATTCAGGAATCTCTCAATTCGGTAATATTATGAACTATCCGAAAATTTCGTTATTCGGTAATTTTCCAATTCAGGAATTTTATAATTCGGGAATTTCCTAATTCGGTACTATTATGAACTATTCGGAAATTTCATTATTTGAGAATTTTCCAATTCGGTAATATTATAAGCTTTTCCGAAATTTTATTACTCGGGAATTTCTCAAGTCAAGAGTTTTTTCAATTCGGGAATTTTATCATTCGGGAATTTCTCAAGTCAAGAATTTTTTCATTCGGGAATTTCTCAAGTCAAGAGTTTTTTCATTCGGGAATTTTTTCATTTGGGAATTTTCTCATTCGGGAATTTTATCA
>CAKNXH010082929.1:0-17990 GCA_932178445.1 Andricus quercusramuli
CATATTACATATTACATCCTTAAGATAGAGGTCACATTCTTTTTACTCTTGAACTTTAAAAATAAAAATGTCCTATACAAAAAATAAGTTAAAACATAAATAAGAATATTACTAGGTGTAAGAATGGGTGCTGCTCAAAAAGGTGTGTTTATGTCTCTACTGACTTTGAGTAATCTTGGAAGAAATTAGCAATTTTAATTTTATGACTTTTCAGTAGTTGTTTTCCCAAGCTTCCTGAAACTTATTGACAAAAATAGTCCCAGAGACTATGAATCGGAAATTCTATTTGCTTGTCACGTCCGTCGTATGATTTTGTTACAACCTTCTTATGAATTTTTCAGAACACACAACCTTCGAAAAATTTGACTATCAATGAAGAACTCTCGACATGAAATCTATTGCATGTTTTGTTATTCTGTTAATGTATAAACAGAAGACTTTTTTGTGATACCAGCATCGTCATTCAAATTATTTTTTTGAAAAAAATAAAAATTTCGAATAATTATTTATTTACCAAAAATGTTTGAAAACTGAAATCAAAGATAAAGATTTTATTCTGAAAAAATGAAAAATTGCCTTTAAAGCTGTCGGATACTTTTTTTTTTTACAAATTTTCAATTTTTTAAAAAATCTTGAGTGAATTTTTTTATTAACTTGAAATCTTTTCAAATGTTCGAAAAGTCTCTAAACTTTTTATTCGAAATCTTTATAATTCTACATTTTGTTTCGAATTTTTTTGAAATAATTTTGAAATCATTTTTAACTGTTCGGACATCTTTTTCAATTTTCTCTTTTAATGAATTTTCCAAAATAAAAAATCATGGAAAATTTTTCTAGGAATCTAAAAAAAATTGTCATTCTCTTAGAGCCTTTTAAAATTCCTTGATTGTTTTTTTTTAAATCTTCAAAAATCTACATTGATGAAAAATTTTTTAATCTTGACAAGTTTCTAATTAGTTTTGAATCGATTCAAAATTTCTAAATATATCTTCAACTTACTTGGATTTTTTAATAAAATTTTGTAATTTTAAAAACTGCTTCAAAATCTTTCAAATTGTAAAAAGAAAATTATGGAAATCTTGCTAAAATTGTGAAATGTTTTCAAAACTATTGAAATATCTTTCAAACACACTCGATTTTTCTTTTTAAATTTTGTAATTTTGTGAAATTCAAAAATTTTGCTATAAAGTCTTCAACATTCTGTTTTGAAATTTTAGGAAATATTTTACAGTTTTCTTTTTAAATGCATTGTTTACTGAGGGTCGCAAAAAGCCACGAAAAATTTATCAAAATCAAAAATTATTTGAAATTTTCCCAGGAATCTCAAGAAAAATGTATTTTCTTTAAACTTTACTAAAGTTTAGAAAAGCTTAAAAAGATGAATTTCTAAATCTTAAAAACTCTACATTTTTTTTTCATTTTTTCGAAATCTTATAAAGATTTCTAATTATATTCCGAATTGTTTTATTAATTTTTTTTAAATTCTGCTTATTGAAAATATTGCCTTGAAATCTTTCAGTTTATTTCTCTATAATTTTGAGAGTATTTTAAGCTCTTTTAAAATCTTCTTCAATATTCTCTTTTAATTAATTTTCCAAAATAAAAAATCATTCCAAATTTTTCGAGAAATTTAAAGAAAACTTTTCCATTTTCTTAAAACCTTCAGAAATTCTTTTGAAAGCTTTTTTTTTAAATCTTCAAAAATCTACATTGAATAAAAAATTTGATTCGAAAGATTTAAAAATATTACTTTAATATTTTGTACATTCTTTTTCGAAATTTTATGAAATAATTTCAAATGTTTTGAAATATTTTTTAATTTTCTCTTAGATTTCGTTTTTGAAAATGGAAAAAAAATCGAGAATTTCTCATGATTCTTTAGAAAATTTTCTTATTCTCTTGAAAGCTTTCAAAACTCTTAAAAAGCTTCTACATTTTTTTTTCGATATCTTAAAAAATGTAGAATTTGTTTGAAATTTTTTCAAATTTTAAACATTTTTTAATCTTTTCAAAACTTCTAAGCGTTCAAAATATCTTCCAAAATTATCCGAATATTTCCTAAAATTAAAAATATTTCTTTTCGAACATTAACAATTTTTTAAATTATTTTTTGATTGATTCGACTTTTTCCAGAAATTTACAAAACAATTCTGAACAGTTTACAAAATTTCCTTAAAATCTTCTGGATTCGTTTTTGATAATTTAAGAATTTTTTTTATGTTTTAAAATATTTTTAAATATCCTCTTTGAATTAATTTTTCAAACAAAATAATTTTAAAGTTTTCCAGGAATCATAAGAATTTTTTTTCTTGAAATATTTCAAAATTCTTTAAAAAATTTCTTTTTCACGAAATCTTCAAAAGTCTACATTTCATTTGAAGTTTTTTGAAATTTTCTCAAGATTGACATTATTTTCAAATCTTTCAAGCCTTTTTAAACTTCTAAATATTTTTTCAATAATTCAGTTTTCCTACAAAAAATGAAAATTCTGCAAAATCAAAAGAATTCTTTCAAAATCTTCCAGATTTTTTTTTGACATATTTTTAAATCTTCAAAAATCAATCTTTCAAACTAAAAACTAATTAATTAAAAATTGTTACAAAAATCTTATTTTCGGTAGCGGTAAATAAAGTCTATTTTTTTACCGACACCTATAGTGTATAGATTTCGTTAGTTTAGATATTTCAAGTTTTTGTCCATAATTTCAATTTTGTTAATTTCTTTACAACTGACAATCTTACAAATTATAATGTGGTACCAAAATGTTAAGAATACAATTATTTCGCAATATTAAAAAATCTGCCGACATTTCTGCATCGGACTTTCAAAATTGACAAACCATCGACAAGTGAAATTTAGCGATTGTGAATTCTCTTTCGTTGAAGCTCTTTTGTTAAAGCTCTTATGTTAAAGCTCTTTTGTTAAAGCTCTTTTGTTAAAGCTCTTTTGTTGAAGATTTACTTTAGCGAACGCATTCTCATCACGTGTCTTGTGGAAAAAAAGGTTAAGAACAAAATTTAAGATCTAATTTTCATAAATATTTCAATTTTTGCAGACGGTGGGACTGAAGGTTTTAAAACAATTTTGGATGTAAATGTATTGGCGGTGGCAATCTGCACCAGAGAAGCTACAAAATCGATGAGAAAACGCAAAGTACCTGGCCATGTTGTTACAATTAATAGGTAATTTTTTTATAAAAATAATTTTTTTCCCTCTTATCTTTCAATTGCACTAGGCTTTTTTTTTGGCCAAATTTTTTCGTTTTTTTATTGCAAGTTCTCAAAAGTAATTTTTTTTCAATAAAAAAATTACATCAAGAATGTCCATCGACAAGTATTCGATTATTTGAATTCAAGATTAAAGTTAAAATTTATATTAGCACGAAATAAAAATTTGTTTGAATAAGAACATATTTGAAATTAAAATAAATCTATTTATTATTATTATTTATTGATTGAACGAGAAATAAAATAAATAACTGGACCCACTTTGAGTAAAAGTCATATCTTGAAATAATTTTTTTCTGGAAAAAGATCTTGTCCTTTCGCTCCGCTGGGAATCGAACCTCAGAGCTTCCGATTGCCGGTCGAGGGCTTTCCCATTAAGCTACTAGAGAGATCAAGAGAAAAAACTTTTTTCAGAATTTTCAAATTTGAATTTTCAACCAAAAGAGATATTTTTCAACAAAAAATAAAATCTTGAACTTTTTATTTGAAAAAAATCATTTTTAACAAAAAAACTAATTTTCAAGCTGTTTAATTCAACCGAAAAGATGAATTTTTGACCAAATGGTTGAATTTTCAACAGAAAGGATTATTTTTTCACCAAGAAAATTATTGTTTTACGGAAAAGGACGAATTTTTAACTTTATAGAAGAATTAAAAAAAAGCTTTTGAATTTTTAAGACAGAAAGACGAATGATCTACAAGAGTGGAATTTTTGAACTGGAAATATGACTTTTTAAATAAAATGATGAATCATCAACCAAAAAAAATTTTTTAAGCTGAAAGATTTTAACTTGCAATAAAGAACAGTTCAATTCAATCAAAAAATATTATTTCTCAACTAAGGAGATTAATTTTTTAACCAAAAGAAAAATTTTCAATAAAACACCTGAATTTTCAACCAAAAAGTTGAATTCTTAATAAAAAAAGATACATTTTTAATGAAAAATGAAACTTTTCAAACAAAAATGGAATAGTTACATTTCTAGTTTAAAAAGAAATAATTCTCAAGAAAAAAAGAGAGGATTTTTAATAAAATAGTTAAATTTTCAACTAAAATAATGAATCTTCATAACAAAAAAAAATTAACAAAGTATTTTGACGTTCAGCCTAAAAATATTAATTTTCAACTAAAATGAATCTTCAAAAAAAAAAAAAAAAAAATTCAATAGTTTAATTTTGAACCAAGTAGGTGATTTTTTAACAACAAAATTCTCAACAAAATATTTGTTAGTTTAAATTGCAACAAAAAAATACGAATTTTCAACAAAATAGTCAAATCCTCAACCGAAATTGAATAATTTTTGGAAATCCTAAAAATTCTACAATTTGACAATCTTTAGAAAGCTCAACAAATTCAATTTCGATATCTTCAAAAATTCCAATTTTTTCTTATGATCTTTCAGATTCTTTCTTAAAAATTATGAAAATCTTGAGAAATGCTTTGAAATCTATTTTAAAATTCTCTTGAAATTAAAATTTTCAAAATGATAATCATTAAAATTTTTTCTAGAAATTTTATGACCATTTTTTATTGTTATAAAACCTTTCAAAATTTTTAAAAATCTGAACAAATTTAATTTCAAAATCTTCAAAATTTTAACTTTTTGTTTCCAATTTGATAAAATCTTTGAAAACTTTTCCTAACATTTTGGAAGAATTATCCGCAATTTAAAATCTTTCCTCAAAATCTTTCAGATTCTCTCTTGGCAATTTTCGAAATCTTTTGAATTTTGAAAAATATTGTGTTAAAAATAATTTTTCAAAATAAAAACTCATTGCAGATTTCCTCGGTGATTTGCTAACAAAATTTTATTTCCTTCAGGCCTTCCAATATCTTTTCAAAAATTTACGTTTTGTTCAAAATTTTTTGAAATCGTTTCAAAATTTTTTTAATGTTTTGAAAATCTAAAAAATTGTTTTTTGGCAAAAATGACGAAATTTCTACAAAAAGCCTGAATTTTCAACTAGCAAAGATAAATTTTTATTTAAAAATATATATTTTCAACCAAAAATGTAATTGCTACATTGTTAGTTTAAAAAAATTAATTCGCAGTAAAAAATGAATTTTTAACAAAATATTTACATTTTCAACAAATAAGAAGAATCTTCATCCAAAAGTATGAATTTTCAACAAAATAGTCGAATCCTTAACGAAAACAGAATCATTCTCAACAAAGAAGATTAATTTTTTGCAAAAATGACGAATTTTTGACAGAAAACCTGAATTTTCAATAAATTGGTTAAATTTTCAACTAGAAAAGGTGAATTCTCAATAAAAAATATCAATTTTCAATTCAAAATATAAATTTTCAACCAAAAATGGACCTCTCTAGTAGCTTATTGGGAAGACCCCAACCGGCAATCGAAAGTTCTGTGGTTCGATTCCCAGCGGGGTGAGAGGAAAAAATCTTTTTTCAGAAAAAAATTAATTAACACTTTTTTTTACTGATTATGATTATGAACTTTTTATGATAGAAATTAAAACAATTGTCAAGGCCTTCTATCAAAAAAGTCCCATTTTGTGAAGTTACAGTAAATCTTATTTAACATTTTTTTTCAATATATATTTGTTTATTAATATTGGTTTTCTGACATCCCTGGAACATTTAAAGACAAAAATTTAAAGAATTTTTCAAATCATAGTAGATTTTTGTGTGATTAGTCTATTATTTGTTTACCAATTTCTTAAATTTTTTTTTTTTTTGAAATTCCAAAATTAATCATTTTAACGGCGATACCACGCTGGAAACACCAGTTCTCGTGAGATCACTGAAGTTAAGCAGTGTTGGGCGCAGTTAGTACTTGGATGGGTGACCGTTCGGGGATACTGCGTGCTGTTGGCCCGTCGTGGGTGTGGCGAGCCCACACTAGTAGTACTAGTAATAAATAATCCACCTAGAAACACTACCCGAATCGGGTAGTGCGCCTGCCCCGAAAGGGGAAATTTTAATGGGATAAAAAAAAAATCGTTTTCAATTTCAGTTTTGCTGGTCATTATGCAGGAAGCATTAAGGTCCCCGTTAGTTTGTACTGTGCCAGTAAATATGCAATTACAGGCATGACTGAATCGCTCAGAAATGAGCTGGCCGCTGCAAAGGCAAATATAAAAGTCACTGTAAGTAAAAAAAATTTAATTTTGCAATTTTCGAAAAATTTAATTTTTTAATTTTCGAAAAATTTAATTTTTCAATTTTCGAAAAATTCTACCAAGATTTTGAAAACAACCAAATTTTTAATAAATTTTTTTTTGCAGAGTATAAGTCCAGCAGCTGTGAGGACAGGAATGCTGTTGAATGCAGGACTTCCGGAAGCAGTAATTAATCAAATTTCGATTTTGGAAACGAAAGATATTCTGGATGCTGTTATCTACGTCTTAGCTACACCGCCAAACGTTCAGGTTGCTAGAACATATTTTTATAAATTATTTAGTTATTTATTTAATATTTCATTTTTTTATTTAAAATTATTCAAAATGTTAAAAAAAAACTTTTTTAAACAATTTTTTATCCACATCCTCAGTTTCTAAATGTATTTTTTTTCAGGTGAACGAGCTCACCCTAACGAGTCTCGGTCTACCCTCTAGCTGAAATATTTAAGCTATAAAAATGCACAAAAGGAGACAAGAAAGGAGATAAAAATAGGAAAAACGATTTTCTTAGGAAAAAATAGAAGAGACTTCCATAGATCAATTTTCTAAGCAGATAATGTAATAATTTCATAAATTTCCCTGAATCTTTATAGGTTTAACTTATTTAAGCAAAGAGATCTCTGTATGTTTTCTGTAAATTATGTATTTGTAACGATTATTTAAAAAAATCCAAATGGCTAGAGTGAGAAATAAATAAAATATTTCTGAAAAAAATTTCTTCTCTCGATCTCTCTAGTAGCTTAATGGGATAGCACGCGACCGGCAATCAGAAGTTCTGTAGTTCGATTCCCAGCAGCGGATCGAAAAGAGGAGATGCTTTTTCACACAAAAATTATTATTTTTTTTTTTAATTTAAAGCTCCATCCAGTCTGAAAAGACGTTAAAATTGTTATTATTCTCTAATGATAATACAGATTTCTTGGAAAATTTGATTTGTATCATCTAGCAAAATAATGCGTGCACTTTTGAAAAAATGTTCTTCTCTTGATCTCTCTAGTAGCTTAATTCGAGAGCACATGACCGGAAATCAGTAGTTCCGTGGTTCGTTTCCTAGTGGAGCGAAAGATGAAGATTTTTTTTTGAACAAAAAAATTATTATAAATAATTTTTCTCCCACATCTCCATCTAGTCTGAAAAGACGTTAAATATTTTCTGTTATTCTCTAAAAAAGTTTCTTCTCTCGATCACTCTAGTAGCTTAATGGGAAAGCAGCTGACCGGAAATCAGTAGTTCTGTAGTTTGTTTCCCAGCGGAGCGAAAGGAGAAGATGTTTTTTAAATGAATTTTTAAATAATTTTTAATTCATAGATTCATCTAGTCTGAAAAGACGTTGAAAATTTCTGTTATTTTTCACTGCCAATACAGATTCTTCGAAAAATTTGATTTGTACCACCTACAAAAATATTGCGTGTATTTATGAAAAAAGTTTCTTCGCTCAATCTCTCTAGTAGCTTAATGGGAAAGCACCCGACCGGCAATCAGAAGTTCTGTAGTTCGATTCTCAGCGGATCGAAAGGAGGAGATGCTTTTTCACACAAAAATTATTTAAAATATTTTTCATTTTAAAGCTCCATCCAGTCTGAAAAGACGTTAAAATTTCTGTTATTCTTCAATGATAATACAGATTCCTTGAAGAATTTCATAGTTACCGTCGAGCAAAGTAATGCGTGTATTTCTGAAGAAAGTTCCTTCTCTCGATCTATCTAGTAGCTTAATGGGAAAGCAGCTGATCGGAAATCAGTAGTTCTGTGGTTCGTTTCCAAGCAGAGCGAAAGAAGAGGATCTTTTTCAGAAAAAAATATTTTAAAATAATTTTCAATCCATAGCTTCATCTATTCTGAAAAGACGTTACAAATTTCTGTTACTTCCTACTCATAATACAGATATGTTGAAAAATTTGATCTGTACCACCTAGCAAAATATTGCTTGTATTTCTGAAAAAAAGTTTCTTCTCTCGATCTCTCTAGTAGCTTATTGGGAAAAAACTCGACCGGCAATCGGAAATTCTGTGGTTCGATTCCCAGCGAAGCGAAATGAGAAGATCTTTTTCAGAAAAAAATTATTCAATAATTTTTAATTCATAGTTCCATATAGTCTGAAAAGACGTTAAAAATTTCTGTTATTCTCGAATGATAATGCAGATTTCCTGAAAAATTTTATTTCTACCACCTAGAAAAATTTCTGTAAAAAGTTTCTTCTCTCGATCTCTCTAGTAGCTTATTGGGAAAGCACCCGACCAGCAATCGGAAGTTATGTGGTTCGATTCCCAGCGGAGCGAAAGGAGAAGATCTTTTTTCAGAAAAAAATTATTTAAAATGATTTTTAATTCATGTCTCCATTCAGTCTGAAAAGACGTTAAAACTTTGTGTTATTCTCTAATGATAATACAGATTCCTTCAAGAAAATAAAAATTTCATTTTCCGAGTACTGTCAAAAATTAAATTTTTGTCTGACCAAGAGCACTAACATAATCCAAAATTGTTAAAATAATCCTAATTTGGTTCGAATTATCATGATTCTTTTTAATATTGCAATTTTCGATGTAAAGCTTCAACATAACCTAAAAGTGTTGAAAAAATGTTAATTCTCTTTGAAATATAATTTTTTAATTGAAAATACGAATTTCCGGAGAAAAACAGAAGCATAATTCAAAATCGTTCAAATATTCTGAATTCGAATTATTTTCGTTTAAAATATCAATTTTCTATGTAAAATGCCAACATAACCCCCAAAATTGTTAACAAGTTGTGAATCTTCTTTGAAAACCTATTTTTTTCAAATTAAAAATACTAATTTCCGACGAAAAACATTAGCCTAATCTAAAATTTTTTCAATATTTTAATTCTTTTTCAAATTATGATTCTTTTTAGTATACCAATTTTCGATGTAAAACTTCAACATAACCTAAAATTGTTAATAAGTTGTAAATCTTCTTTGAAACATAATTTTAAAACATTTTTAATACTAATTTTCTATGAAAAACACTAGCATAATCCAAAATTGTTTAAATATTCTGAATTTAAATGATTTTCGTTCAAAATATCACGTTTCTATGTAAAATTCCAACATAACCTAAAATTGTTAAGAAGTTGTAAATCTTCTTTGAAACATAATTTAAAAAAATTTTGAATACTAATTTTCTATGAAAAACACTAGCATAATCCAAAATTGTTTGAATATTCTGAATTTAAATTATTATCATTTAAAATATCATTATCTATATAAAATGCCAACATAACCTGAAATAATTGAGAAGCTGCAAATCTTCTTTGAAACATAAGATTAAAAAATTAAAAATATAATTTCCGACGAAAAACACTAGCAGAATCCAACATTGTGAAAATATTCTGAATCATGTTCAAATTATGAAGATTTCTGTTTAAAATTTTTATTTTTGAATTTAAATTTTTTTAAATTTTAAATTTTTAAATTTTTAAATTAAAAAAACAAATTTCCGACGAAAAACACTAATTTAATCCAAACTTGTTTAAATGTTATAAATCTTGTTCAAATTATAATGATTTTTGTTTAAAATACAAATTTTCGATGTAAAACTTCAACATAACCTAAAAGTGTTGAAAAAATGTGCATTTTCTCTGGAATAGAATTTTTAAAATTAAAAATACTAATTTCAGAAGAAAAACACAAGCATAATTCAAAATTGTTTAAACATTCTGCATTTGAATGATTTTCGTTTAAATGTTAATTTTCTATGTGAAATTCCAACATAACCTAAAATTGTTAAGAAGTTGTAAATCTTCTTTGGAACATCACTTTTAAAAATTAAAAGTACTAATTTCCGACAAAAAACACTAACAGAATCAAACATCGTGAGAATATTCTAAATTTTGTTCGAATTATGAAGATTTTATTCTTAAATACCAACTGTCAATGTAGATAACCTAAAATTGTTGAAAAGTTGTAAATCTTCTTCAAAAATCTATTTTTTTAAATTAAAAATACTAATTTCCAAAGAAAAACACTAGCTTGATGAAAAATTGTTTAAATATTCTTAATCTTGTTCAAATTATAAACATTTTTGTTCAAAATACCAATTCGCAATGTAAAACGCCAACATAACCTGAAATTATTCAAATGTTGTGAATCTTCTTTGAAATCTATTTTTTAAAATGAAAATACCAATTTCCGACGTAAAACACTGACATACTTCAAAATTGTTTAAATATTCCTAATTTTCTTCAAATTATAATATTTTTTTTTTTAAATCAATTTGAGATGCAAACGCCAACATAACCTAAAATTTTTCAGAAACGATAAATTTTCTTTGAACTCTAATTTTTTTTTTTCATCAAAAACACCGATAATTTTTAACGAAAAACTGTAATATAACGTATCATAAAATTATTTAGAATTTTGAATCTTTTTCGAAATCTAATGGTTTGTTACTGAAAAATACAGATTTCTGGTGCAAAACGCCAACATAAACTAAAATTGTTAAAAGTCTCCAATCTTCTTTGAAATCTAATTTTTATTAATAAAAATACCAATTTTCGACCAGAAACACTAATATATAATCCAAAATTGTTAAAAAATTGTAAATCTTGTCCAAATTATAATGATGATTATCATTGTTTGAAAATACAATATTTTCTCCAAAATCTCGTATGCATTCCCATGACGTCATGCTAAAACACTCAATTCAAACTAACAAGGGCTTCCCACATGGTGGAAGGTGCAAGAACTGCGAAATTTTAAATATGGTCTCTGTACTCTGTGGGAAGCCCTTGTTAGTTTGAGTTGAGTGTTTTAGCATGACGTCATGGGAATTCATACGAGATTTTGGAGAAAATATTCTAAACATAAAATCAAGTTATATGTGTACAAATCGTAATATTTATCGAGTATGAAGTATGTTTCAATCAATATGTGCCATTTATACCAACCATCCTGACATTTCGCCTATTCTAGCATGACCGTGACGTCATGCCACAAAACTCAATATTCCGCGAAATATTGTAGTCGATTTTTGTATTCTATTATATGGATTTTTAGTTGGCAAATTGTACTATTTCAATAAAATGTTGTATTTTTCACAATATTTGATTACCTTTTCTATCGTTCCCATGTTTTAACGGTTGGTACGTCAAAAAAAAAGACTTGAAAAACACTGACATGCATGATGCGCAAATGCAAGGACGCACACAAGCTTTCAGCGCGCGCATCGATACAAGGCTGGGGCAGCCAATAGCCGAAGAGCGTCAGTAGTTAAGCTATGAGAGTTCTGCGGCATTACTACGTAATTCCAGCTGCCACCGACAGATGGCGCAACTTGGCAGTTCTCAAAGTCGGTAACTGAACTGTAAGTCTGTGCCACCGTCTGTCTTTCTTACCGACACCACAATTACCGACTACGGGAACTGGCCAGTGGCGCCATCTGTTGGTGACAGCTGGAACTACGTAGTAGTGCCGCAGAACTCTTATAGCTCAACTACTAACGTCTCTTCGGTTAAAACTTTTGTTACTTCAGTTGAAAATTTAACGGTTTTGTTAAAAATTATTCTTTTTGGCTGAAAATAAATTCTTTAATTGAATATTGAAATATTCCAGTTAAAAATGTATCTATTTTCTCGAAAAAAAAGTTTTTTCAAGGTTTCAAGATTTCGGAATAAAATTTTGAAGCCTTTCAAGTATTTTGAAACGCTCTATGATCATGAATATATTTTCTGAAGATTTCTGGAAAAATCAAGAAAAATCTATTCAACGAAACTTCTTTCAACCGCATATTTGAAACGATTTAAAAAAATTCCAAAAAATTTCCAAAATTGCTGAAAAAGAATCTGGAAGATTTTGAAGCAATTTTTTTAATTTTGCAGAATTCTACAACTTTAGGAAACATTTGAGTCATTTAATAAGAAATTTAGAAGTTTTCATAAAAATTTGAAAAATAATTGACAATTTTGAAAGATGTCAAAAAAATTGAAAAAATGCACATTTTTGAAGATTTTGAATTAGAATTTTGAATTTTTCAAAAAGATTCTACAAGAAATATTTAAAATCCTGTAAAATAATAAATTTTTATTCGAAAATTTTATTTCCGTTAAAAAATTATTTTCCCCTGTAAAATATAATTTACCTACCTTTTTTTTTCATTTCTTAACTGAAGAATCTTTTTTGGTTGAAAATTCAATAAAATTTTTTTTAAACATCATTTTTTTATTAAAAATTTATTATTTTAATTGAACATTTATTTTTTTGGTTAAAAATTTAACTATTTTGTGAAAAATTAGTTTCTTCGGTTGAAATTTTTTTTTCAAGTGCATAACGATTGCATTTGATGATTCAAAAATTTAGTTGAAAATATATTTTTTTTTTTGAATTTCTTTTGTTAAAAGTTCGATTTTTCATCGAAGATTTAACATTTTAATTAAAATCTGATCTTTTTGCTTGAAACTTTTAATATTCTGCTGAAAATTCGTTTGTTGGTTAAGAATTCACTTTTTTAATCTAAAATTCACCTATTCCAGTTAAAAATTCAACTATTTTATTGAAAATTCAACTATTTTATTGAAAATTCACTTTTTTTGGTTAAAATTTTTTTCGGAAAAGAATTTCAATAACTGGAAAATTTATTAATTCCACTTGAAAATATACCTATTTTGTTCAAAATTCGACTTTTTTGGCAGAAAATTATTTTTATTGGTTGAAAATTCATCTTCTTGGTTGAGGATTCAACTTTTTGGGCTGAAAATTCAACAACTTTCTCAAAAAAGTAATTTTTTTTCAATTTAAGGATTCATCATTTTTGGTGAAGATCTAACTATTCGATTATATGAATTCAACTGTTTTAATTTAGCTGGAAAATTATTTTGTAATAAAATATCAATTTTGACAGTTTTCATTTGGAATTCATTTTTTTGTTTAGAAATTGAAGTATTTGGTTGAAGATTAACTTTTTTTAAATTTAGATTCGATATATGTAATATTTTCAAACATCTTTTTGAATTTTTCCAATAATCTAAGAAAACTTATTCTTATATAACCTTAAAAACAAAATTTGAAAAACCTGCAAAATGAATAATCATTCGGATTTTTTAATTTTGTTTTCTATTTATCCTAAAAATCATCTTCAATAACGTTTTCTAAATTTGAAGAGAATCTTAGAAAATTATCATATTTATAGTTCTTATCTCAATTATAATAAGATTGTGATTTCTGAATTTATTGCGGATTTTTCTTGAAAAAATAATCAAATTCAGAATATACATAAGTAGTTAAGCTGTGAGAGTTCGGGAACACGTAGTTCCATCTGTCGCCGATAGATGACGCCACCGGTCAGTTACCTAAGGCAGAAAATCAACGGTCGGTAAGTTAGATCCCTGTCGCATATTTTTGACTTGGCCAATAAGTATGGTCCCTGTTTTATCGACCGAATACAGAAGCTTTATCGACCGAATACAGAAGCAACTCTTATTAGTTATTTAGGTATGCGATACCAACCAAAAATAAAATTGGTTGGTATTGCAGGGACCTACCACGTCAAGAGAATTCATTCTAGCTTTTTAGAAATGTCGAACACTGTTTAACGACTCAGGTGTATTCGATCGGTAAAACAGGAACTATCCTTATTGGCTGACTCAAGAATCTGTGTCAGGGATCTATCCTATCGACTCTTCAATTACCGACTTAGGTAACTGAACGGTGTTGCCATCTGTCGGTGGCAGCTGGAACTACATAGTAAATCTTCCGAACTCTGATAGCTTAACTACTAAAGTAAAGTAACAGAAAATTAATAATAATCGAATTAACTAACTATTCATTATTCATTATTTGTTACATTCTGTTTGCTTGGTGTTTTTTGCGTGTTTAATTTTTTTTTTGCTTCTGGCACTCACTATTGATAATTATTTATTGAAATAAAGGACCAGGAAACGATTTAAATTGCATAATTTTTTTTTTTTTTTAATTTTTTGAATAATTTTTTTTTTTAATGTCCGGTTTTAGCGTCTCCGTGACGAGATCGTCGAATCGCGTTAGAAGTCAGAGTCCTCAAATCCTCACGACAGCTTATTTCCGGAATCTCTTAAAGTCTCAGATCGTAAAAATAAAAATATCCAGCACTTGTACCCAATTTTTAGAACATGTTTATCGCGCGGAAAAGTAATAAATGCAAATTAGTTTCGCATTTGAACCTAAATAGACTTTCATATAAAATGTCACCAACTATACATATTTTGTCTGGCTTTTATGAATTTGCATTCAGGGTGTCTACTCAAATCGTAAAAAACAAAATATATATCCCTGGCGAAAGTAGCGGATAGGAATCCCTTCCGAACCAATCCGAAATCATCCGCATCATTCCGGAATCTTTATCCGAACCAATCCGAGTTAATTCGAACTGATCCGAATTTTTGTTTACATTTCGTTCGATTCAAATCGGTCAAAAATCAATCCGATTGAGTCCGGTTCAATCCGAACTTCCAATCCGAATGAATCCGAACCAAATTTTCAATCCGCATGAATCCGAACTCGGATTGATCAAAAACGATTTTCAATCCGAATGAATCCGATTCAATCCGAACTCGGATTCATTCGGATTCATTCGGAATTTGATAAAGTCCATGAATTTGAATAAATACTAAATAAATACTATATTAAATTCCATTTGAATACTACTACAAAAAAGACGAACTTTTAACAAAACTCATGAATTTTCAACTGAAAAAGATCCATTTTCAACCAAATAGTAGAATTTTCAACTAAAATAATATTTTTCAACTGAAAATGGAATAATTCAATTTTCGGTTAAAAAAAAAATAATTTCGAACCAAAAAAAATGTCAACAAAAAGGATACATTTTCAACTAAAATAGTTTAATTTTCATTTAAAAAAATTAAATTTCAACCAAAAAAGAAGAATTTCAACACAATACGTACATTTTCATCTGGAAAAGGTCACTTTTAGATTGAAAATTTAACTATTTGCTATTTTGTTTTTGTTTGCAATTCAAAAAATCTATATTTAAAAAATATTGATTTTAGACAAGTAGATAAAAAAATTAATATTACGAATATTTAACTTTTTTGTTGGAAATTCTTTTTTTTCTGTCTGGAATTTTCAAATTCGGTAATATTATGAACTATTCGGAAATTTCATAATTTGGGAATTTTTCGATTCGCTAATATTATAAACTGTCCCGAAATTTTATTATTCGGGAATTCCTCAATTCGGGAATTTTCCATTCGGAAATTTTTTGATTCGGTAATATTATAAACTATTCGGAAATTTCATTATTCGGGAAATTTCCAATCCGGTAATATTATAAATTGTTCAAAAATTTTATTTTTCGAGAAGTCCTCAATTCGGGCTTTTGTATTTTGACAATTTTTTAATTCGGGAATTTCGGAATTTCTGTCGAGAATTTTATCACTCGGGAAGTTCATAATTCGGGAATTTTATTATTCGAGAATTTTTCGATTTGGGAATTTTATGATTAGGTAATTTTATTATTTGAAAATGGGGACGACTGAAAAATCCCGAAAAATAAAATTCCCGACACTGCAAAATTCCCGAATAATAAAATTTACGAATAATAACATTGTCGAAAAATAAAAATCCCGAATTGTAAAATTCCCAAATTATAAAATCCCCGAATTGGAAAATTCCCAAATAATAAAATTCTCGACAGAAAATTGCCCAATTATAAAATATCCGAATTGTAAAATTCCCGAATTTTAACAATTAAAATTGTTTTATAAATATATTTTATCGAATAAAAATACAATGAAAAATAATATTATTGTAAAGATTTATTTTTGATGTATATTGTATTTTTAATTGATAAAATATATTTATAAAACAATTTTAATTATTTAAATTCGGGAATTTTCCAATTCGGTAATATTATAAACCTTCGGGAATTTCATTATTCGGGAATTTTCCAATTCGGTCATATTATAATATGTTCGGGAATTTTATTATTCGGGAATTTTATTATTCGGTAATTTTATTATTCGGGAATTTTACAATTCGGGAATTTTATAATTCGGTAATTTTATTATTCCGGAATTTTATTATTCGTGAATTTTTCAATTTGGTAATAATATAAACTGTTCAGAAATGTTATTATTTGGGATTTCCTCAATTCTTGAATTTTATCATTCGGGAATTTTCTGATTCGGGAATTTCATATTTTGGGAATTTTTTAATCCGGGAATTTTCTAGTGCGGATATTTTGGAATGTGGCAATTTTCTGTCGGGAATTTTATCACTCAAGAAGTTTGTAATTCGGGAATTATATTTTTTGGGAATTTTCCAATTTGGGAATTTTATTATTCGGAAATTTTATCATTTGAAAATGTTCCAATTTGGAAATTTTTTTTAGGGATTTTTTAGTCGTCCCAGTTTTCCTTCGGGAATTTTTGAATTAGATAATATTATAAACTGTTCCGAAATTTTATTATTCGGAAATTTCTCCGTTCGGGAATTTTACCATTCGGGAATTTTCGAATTCAGGAATTTTATTATTCTGGATTTTTTTATTTCGAGAATTTTTTAATTCGGAAAGATTATGAACTATTCGGAAATTTCATTATTTGGGAATTTTCCACTTTGGTAAAATTATAAACTGTTTCGAAATTTTATTATTCGGGAATTTTATCATTCAGGAATTTTTTAATTAGGGAATGTTTTAATTCGGTAATATTATAAACTATTCGGAAATGTTATTATTTGGGATTTCCTCAATTCTTGAATTTTATCATTCGGGAATTTCATATTTTGGGAATTTTTTAATCCGGGAATTTTTTACTGCGTATATTTTGGAATGTGGCAATTTTCTGTGGGGAATTTTATCACTCAAGAAGTTTATAATTCGGGAATTATATTTTTTGGGAATTTTCCAATTTGGGAATTTTATTCTTTGAAAATCTTCCGATTCGGAAAATTTTTTTCGGGATTTTTTAGTCGTCCCAATTTCTCTGAGGAATTTTTAAATTCGGTAATATTATAAACTATTCGGAAATTTTATGATTCGGGAATAATTTTATCATTTGGGAATTTTATTATTCTGGAATTTTATTATTCGCAAATTTCATTATTTGGAAATTTTATTATTTGGGATTTTTCCATTTCGTTACTTCACAGTGTTGGTAATTTTATTTTTCGGGATTTTTTGGTCATCACAATTTTCTGTCGGAAATTTCATTATTTGGGAATTTTCCAATTCAGTAATATTATGAATTGTTTCGAAAGTTTATTATTCAACAATTTCTCGAGTCAGGAATTTTATCATTCGGAAATTTTATAATTCAGGAATCTCTCAATTCGGTAATATTATGAACTATCCGAAAATTTCGTTATTCGGTAATTTTCCAATTCAGGAATTTTATAATTCGGGAATTTCCTAATTCGGTACTATTATGAACTATTCGGAAATTTCATTATTTGAGAATTTTCCAATTCGGTAATATTATAAGCTTTTCCGAAATTTTATTACTCGGGAATTTCTCAAGTCAAGAGTTTTTTCAATTCGGGAATTTTATCATTCGGGAATTTCTCAAGTCAAGAATTTTTTCATTCGGGAATTTCTCAAGTCAAGAGTTTTTTCATTCGGGAATTTTTTCATTTGGGAATTTTCTCATTCGGGAATTTTATCA